>BGPR01038430.1:0-14712 GCA_013235015.1 Araneus ventricosus | reverse complement strand
TTAGAGAACTTAAAAGCAGAATGGATGCAAATAAATTCATGAAAATTGAATATCAGCTATAATCTGAACTTTCAGTTTAATCTCTTTTCGTTTTTTCATTAGTATTTAGTTTTTTCCACATAGTTTCATCTATTTTTGAAGCAAAATTAACCACAAAATAATTGCATTATAAAACATATAAAATATTTTTAACATTTATTTCTTTAGTAACGAAATTATACTTTTTGACAAAATGCATGGGTCCTCCAGAATATTTATTTACTGTCCCAATTATTTCGATCTTATTTCGTAACTTTGTCTCCAAATATAATACAGCTACTGCAGATTTTGCATGACTTTTTTCTTTTTCACTCTTATTAATTCAACATGTCTGTATGAGTATCATCCATTTACCTTATGTTGAAGAAATTCGATGAATTAATCGGCTACGAATTTCTGATCTGCTCTCACGGTTGGCAAGCTAACATATATATGGAAAATATTTCACGGAGTACAAGAAAAACAAAACAAACAAACAGAAAAAAACGTGAGGTTTGTCTTATGTTGAAGGAATTCGATCAATCAATCGGTTACGAATTTCTGATCTGCTCTCACGGTTGGCAAGCTAACATATATATGGAAAATATTTCACGGAGTACAAGAAAAACAAAACAAACAAACAGAAAAAAACGTGAGGTTTGTCTTATGTTGAAGGAATTCGATCAATCAATCGGTTACGAATTTCTGATCTGCTCTCACGGTTGGTAAGCTAACATATATATGGGAAATATTTCTTGGTTCACAAAAATAATTGTAAAAAACATGAGATTTACCTTACGTTGAAGGAATTCGATCAATCAATCGGTTACGAATTTCTGATCTGATATCACGGTTGGTAAGCTGATATATATATGGAAAATATTTCACGGAGTACAAGAAAAACAAAACAAGCAAAAAAAAAAAAAAAAAACCCAGTGAGGTTTGGATTATGTTGAAGGAATTCTATCAGTCAATCGGCTACGAATTTCTGACGTGCTATCACGGTTGGCAAGCTAACATATATATGGAAAATATTTCACGGAGTACAAGAAAAACAAAACAAAAAAAACCCCTTGAGGTTTGCCTTATGTTGAAGGAATTCGATCAATCAATCGGTTACGAATTTTTGATCTGCTCTCACGGTTGGTAAGCTAACATATATATGGGAAATATTTCTTGGTTCACTAAAATAATTGTAAAAAACATGAGATTTACCTTACGTTGAAGGAATTCGATCAATCAATCGGTTGCGAATTTCTGATCTGCTATCACGGTTGGTAAGCTAACATATATATGGGAAATATTTCTTGGTTCACTAAAATAATTGTAAAAAACATGAGATTTACCTTACGTTGAAGGAATTCGATCAATCAATCGGTTGCGAATTTCTGATCTGCTATCACGGTTGGTAAGCTTGCATATATATGGGAAATATTTCTTGGTTCACTAAAATAATTGTAAAAAACATGAGATTTACCTTACGTTGAAGGAATTCGATCAATCAATCGGTAACGAATTTCTGATCTGCTATCACGGTTGGTTTATCTAACTTATATATGGTAAATATTTCTTGGTGCAAAAAAAAGTTAGTTTAAACGGCAACACGCACATTCTGGGAAAATTGCTTGAACAGTTTCCAAAAGTGCTATTCTTGTGGATAAATCATTTTTACGATCTCGCCGCAAAAATGGTATTAAATTGTTTCTGCGAATTATGAACAGATGTAGTAGGAAGTTATTAAGTTTGCATTAGAGAAAAATTATAGTACATTGTAAAGTAAACAGACGACCTTCAGAGAGATTTTGTCGTAATCAATAAACTGCGTCATAACATAACACAATGTTGGCAATTATGTTATGACACTATGTGAAGTATATTATGATATATAAAGTTTTAATTAAAACAAAAATTAATTTTTATACATGCTTGCTTTTGCGTTTATACTATATTCTAGAGAAACTTTAACTTTGGTGACTTAATATCGTTCATTCTGTTGCTTTTATAGTTATTATTTTTACTAATAATAAATGCTAAGTTAAGTTAAATTAACTTCTCGTCTTGAAGCAACACGAGGGCTATTTAGGGACGGACATCGTATTTTTGAACCGCTGTCAGATGACGAGGACGACATCCCCCTCTCCAAACTTCCAGGCCACCAACGGGAGGACACTAATAATAAAAGAGAATGTGTGTGTGATTGTGTGTTGGCGCTCTGCAGGATAGACTGTTGGACATAGAACAACCAAATTTGGCACAAAAATATTTTGAAGGATGGGAATGGGCCCTTTAGAGCTATTTTTTGAAATTTTAATTATAATTTTAATTAATTAATTAGTACGCAAAATTTTGAAGTTTTTCGTCAATAACTTTGGGAAATATTATCACACAAAAATGAATTTACACCATTAACATTTTAAAAAATATCGATTCAATGACACCAGTTTAATTGTCATGAAATTATTTTCCTGAATTTTGACAATTTTTAAAAATATTTTTATTCATAATTTGAAACAATACTCTTCATTGTTGCAATTAAATGTAAATCTTTTTTATTGTTTCTATAAATACTCGAAAATCACCCGTCATGGTATGACGGGTGCAAATTGCCTCTTCATTCGAGAGATTTAACATCAAATTTAACGTGTTTAAATAGATATATAGGCGAGAGAAATGTTAAACATTGATTGAAAACAAATAAAATAAACATATGCTTTATAACAGGAAATATTTTTTTATTTACATATTTCTTTATTCAAAAAACCTCTTGGTAAACAACATTCAGTGTGAAGCATTTTTCGTTGTTTAACAATTTTATTATAATTCAATAACCATAAAACTCTCATCTTGTCAAACGCAAGTCAAAAGTTAAAATTTCAAAGGAATTCTCTGCTAGTCAAACGTTGCCAAAAAATATTATCAAATAATATCATCACGATTGCAATAAATAATCAGATGCATCGTGGCGTTCAAACTATATCACGCGCATGATACACCACTGACGTAATTTACTACTTTCTATTAAAAAACGGAAATTAATTTGAAATATCTGATTAATATAATTTAAAATTTCTCGGGAACTAGGGATCATAGCGAGATAAATTTTATATCAATCGATAGAAAATTTTATTTCACTGTTTTAGAGATATTCAATTTGAAATTAGAATGACAATTACTCTTTTAAATTTAAAATTACTGAAATTTAGGTTGTCTAACAATGAAATAATACTGTTTAACGTCTCGCCGTGCTATGGCGCGAGTTTTATTTATTTTAGCTTGTTGAATCAAAGAGTTTTTTTTGGTTAAACGTAAAAGATCAACAGTAACTGCAGCAGCATCATACTTTCTCCCAAAATTTTAGATATTGCATTAATCCAACAAAACTAACATTGCGTCTCTCATTAATTCTTTGGACCAGAGAATATTTCATATTCTTAGCAAATTCTGAGTTTTGTTGGTTCAACTCTCCAATAATGAAAGAAACACTCCTTCGGTAATTAGCAAAATCGCTATTCGACTGCATAGTTTTTCTAGGCCAATTTTTGCTGGCTTCAAGCCTGCTAAAACTGCATTCAGAGTTTCAAATTCTGCATTAGCCAAAATTTTTTGTTCTTCTCCGGCCTGTGGAAGGCCTTACACCCTGTTGGGTAGGCTTAGCCGGGTCGGGTTGTAAATAAATAAATTAATGCTTTTGAAATTGCTGATTTTATTGCCAACAAACTATTCTAGAGTGTTTCGGTGTCTAAACAAACCATCTTTTCACAGCCAAACTCTGCTTCAACATAATTGTGTAAAATATTATTCTTGAGAGGTGATTTTCTGAGTAATTTTACAATTTTTTGTTCCCGGGAACCAAGTATAATTTCCGGGAATGCAATAAGTTTTGAAAACTTATGACTTCCCTGGATCCCGAGAAAGAAATCCTAGGCCCAATATGGTCGATGTGTTTATTCGAGTGTATGCGAAAGCGATAGCTCAAAAAAGCAATAATTTAATAAATAAAATGTGGCAAGCGGTCATGATACTAAAACTGCAGATTTGTGTAAAAGTTTGGATCCAAAAGCATACTCCATTTTGTTCACTACACTACGAAGCTAAAGAGAAAATACGTCATATTTCGTAAGTATACGAGAAAGTTGAGGCGAGAACACTCACGTTAGTTTTAAAAGACTCAAACAAAAGCCAACACGACCGAATTACACCAGAAAAAGAATTTGTGAATCCTGCGCTAGATTCTGTATTTCATGTTCTATGCAATGTTTCTAAGAAACGTTGCGGTATATAGGAAATATGAACAATGAAATGAATCGTAATCAGCCACTTTATTTCTTTGTCAATAACGAATAAATTGATGTACTCTCAAATATTAACTAGGCAATACATTTCTTCGAAAGTAGCTTTAAAAGTTATTTTGATGAAGGCATATTTATATATTTGTCTTAAAAGTAGAGTACTTTTCAAATGTAATTCATGAAATTACCTGACTCCTACATATTTTTATCTTTTCACTATAAAACCGAAATTTGAATGCCTCACTTGCCAAATCGATTAACTCCATAAAACAAAAAGTAGAGAAAAGTGATAAAATAGTATACATTGTTTTTTAAAATTCCTTTGAAATTATAAATTCAGATAAACGTCATAGACTGTATTACTGCAGATGTATCTGTTATCTAACGACATATAAAAAGTATAATATAAAATATCCTTGGAGTAATCGTTATTATTACTATATTTTTTGCGTGATTAAGGGAATTAATCAATTTGGCAAGTGAAAGAAAAGTGATAAATCAAATTCAATCTTCAAATTATTTTATTACAGAAAAACTTCATTATATATATTTTTATTGAAGATTTTAGCAAAAATGAATAATAACTGTTTTGTTACAGTTATTATTATTACTTTGTTTAAATTGATTCATCGGCAATATAAATGATGTCTTCTTCCTCAGCTATGTTTGAGATCCCGTCATGTCGATTTGTCCTTAAGTTTTTATAATAATCATAGTTTAATGGGAGGAATGAATTTCAACAAGTCCATCATATCTTTTCTCCTGTCACAGTTCCACCTGTTGGATACAATAAAGGCTGGTCTACATTTTTCGGACTTAGTGGTCTACCTGCTGCAGATTTTTTTATATTAATGGCATTAAATTCTGAATCTTCGTTAAAGTCAAACTTGAATTGTCTGAGGTGGGGTTTCGACTTCTCTGTAAATCCGACATTAAAACGAATAAAATTCACATATTTAAGGTTCATTATTAAGGAGGAGGTGTCGGGGTATAAATAACTTATTATTTCTTAACCCCAAGAAGAAGAAGATGGATAAAACAACGAATGACAAAAACAACAGAAAAAGCGGTACCTTTTTACTACAATATCACTGCATTAAAAAAGTTTTTTTTAACTAAATTTTTATTGCGCAATAATGCAATTAGCAAAGATTTACATAACAGTATGGAGTTAATCAGATTGGCTTCTGAAATAAATTATTTATTATTCAATGGCCAAAAAGATTTTGTCATTTAGAGTTGTTAATCCTTATTATTAGATAAATTTGTTTTGAATATAAACAATTAGGAGTCAATCAAGTGCTTTGACACTAAAATTTAAAAAAAATTCAAAAAGTGGAGTTAATCGATTTGGCAAGTGAGGCATTCATTTGAAGAAACGATTGAAAATGTAAGTAAACACGAAGCCTGCTTTCTTATTCAATCAAATCCCGAACTTGATGTTGAAGAAGTATATATAAAGTAAGCAGAAATTCTATTAGCAATATTGAATTTATTGACATTTAAAATCAGTTAGTGAATTTCATTCTTTTATTTTGAAGCATTATGAACGTATTATTATGGAATATGATTTTTACTAGTAAATTTAATGGTAAGGATAAAGAGTAAAATAATAAATAAATATAATGAATATATTAATAAATACAATAAATAAAAATAAAATAAAATAAGTAAATAAATAGTAAAAATAAAGGATCCTTTCAGAAGGTTCATTTTTCTACGAGAAATGTAATTTGCAGACGATTTAGAAAAAATTAATTAAATAAAAATAGGAATTGAGCATTATCTTCAAGATTGCAATCGATAACAAACAATCATTTTATAGAGTTTGGGTTCGCTATTGTAAGCTGTAACTAAGTGAATGTAATTTGCTATGAAAAATTAAAACAACTCCGTCGTTTGCACAAAAGACCACATATTATAATGCAATAATTAATTTAGGGAAAATGTAGTATTAGAGATTTTTTTGTAACGTATTGTGAAACAACCATATCTCATAATGCGTTATTTGGAGTTGCACAATTGTAATCGAAAACCAATATCTAGTTATTTTGTCTAGATGGTGATTTTTTTGTTTTGTTCAAGTTAGTGGAAAACTAAGAAGGTCAAAGAAAATGATGGATATCTTTGAACTCATGCTTTAATCTTTTGGAATAATAAATACCATCATTTTTAGGTTGGTATCATTAACTAAAGAAACGGTTTCTTAGATTATGCACGTTTCAGCAAACTTGAAACATCCAACACGCGATACATGGGGTTGCCATAATTGCCAAGATTTGATACGGGACGTTTAAGTGCTAAATAAATAAAATATGAAAAAGTGGGTAGGTAATGGTTTATTTTCACAATAAAGTCAAAATTGCTTCAACTGTTTCCACTGACAACCTGTTTCTTTCGTCCGATCATTGAATTGGCATTAGGGAAAATATTCTCTCCACATTTGCATTGTGGGCTGGAATGGCAAATACGTATTCGCATAGCTTTATTAGACATGACTTCTGATCAATATACTTTGTATCTTCAAAAAACTTCAGCCATTTCTCTTGCATACTCAGTTTCATAGTTGCTTCATAGTTTTGGTTGGTATTATTTTTCTCCAAATAATCTTTTTGATATACAAACTGGTTGAATAGAATCTCAGTGTTGCGAATATCGATGTTTCTTACTTGTAAATATAAAATATTACGTTCTATTTCTTCACCTTCAGGAACTTGGTTGAGAGTCATCCGAAAATGGGACAAATACCAATACGGGACTCAGTAGTGAAATACGGTGACAGTGCCGTATATATGGGACGTATGGCAACCCTAGGGATACATAATCTAGAGTCCTCTCCGGAACCAATCATTCAAAGCAAATTACTCCTAGCGATAGAGATGAAGTGGTTGCTATTCACGAGACACTCAGCCGTTCGAACCCACAGTGCCGGAGTGTTTATTTACATTGTGGAACTGAAGCATTTTAATTGAACGTTGATCCCGCAGAGCAAAGTGTGCTTGGCTGATCAAGAGTTCATTATCTAGACAGAGAAGGGATAACTAGCTTCAATTTTATCGAGTAACTGCGAAAGGGATTCATTTCGATGTCGGAGTTTATTAGTGTGGATCGATGAACAGGATGGAATGCCACGTGGATTTCGGCATGTCAGGGAAATGTTCTGGTACACTGGGTGATGGTTTCTGCTTGTTTAAAATATCGAATGCATATTGGGCTGTTTAAATTTATTACGTTTTCTTAATCACTATTCAGAAATTTAGTGGTCTATTTTTTTGCCACAATAACGAATCCAAAGGTCAGTTTGGAGTTATAAAATTCAATAAAAATATTTTTTTTTCAGTATTGAGATGAACTGTAATATTTTACGAGACAGAAGACCTGCACAAATTGTAACCCCTTGTTATAGTGTAGAGTAAGTTGGATTGTATAGCAGGCGCATTGTGTCGTATACGTTTAGTTATGTCAATTCGATGTGTCGGAATTCGAGTGTGGAAGTGTTGAAAACGATGGAAAAAAAAAGAAGGGAAAAAATCACTTTTTTCCAAGTTAAGAATAGTCGGATCTGAATTTAATGCGAACAACTTTTTAAATCTAAAAACAAATATTACGTCATCTTGACGTATCGTATAATTGCTTTCCAAACAATTACAAACCAGTGACAGAAGTCATCGTTTTCACATCTCGGTTATTTGCATACCAAACATTCTTTTAACCAATAATAGAAGGCAAACGTCACATTAATGTCTCATTCATTTGCACTAGTGGATTGAAAAATTGCTGTAATTTTTACAGCAAGTAACATTTTTAGTTGACATGCGCAGTTTACGTTTGTCATGTGATAGTGACATCACATGAATTTATCCCATTCTGTGTTATTTATTACTTTATCACTGCAGTCTACATATAACCTACACAATGCATCTATTACTTTCGATATCAACAAAGGAAATAATTTTCGAATATACATATAGTGTTCATCAAGTAACTACTCAAATTTGGAAGATAAGAAAATCGCGAAAAGAATATTTTCACAGAAATAATCATACCTGCTACTGGATGACTTTAGATTATTTAGTGTGTAGGTACTGTTACCACAGTGTCAGAAGACAGAAACCAGTGTCACCAGAACATGAATCATATTTAGGTCCATCAGTAATGAATACGCATTTTGGATTATTTATACATATGGATTTGACTTCATAAATGAACGAAGTTAAGCTTCAAGGATTTTTTCCCCTAACTATATATTTTGAGAAATAGCCAATTTTTTCAAAAATTACCAAAAAAAATGCTGTATTTTCCAGAATTCTTGTTGCATTGTTTGTAGCCTGTAGCGCACCTTTTAACGCCAAAGGTAAAATATGTATGCAATTAGCATTTGATATCTTAATTCTATTAGTGTCGAATTAACTTTGCTTTTAACAACTAAGAAGGGAAGATATTTTTGGCTCCAAATGACTCCTAATGAGTGTTCCTATATTAAAGTTTTTTTAGAAGGTCTCTTTTATTTAACTCATTGTGTGGCGGATACGAATTCAAGTTAAAAAAACAAACAAACAAAAAAAATTAACTGTGCTCGCTCTAGATAACGCATCAACCATAAAATAAAAAGTGAACTTATTCTGCAGACATTTATTAACGAACCCAGCTTATCTAAACTGGTACGTAAGTCAAATTCTTGAATTAAAAATTTTATTTTAGGTAATTTGAGAAAAACGCAGTTTTACGTTTCCCGCTTCCAAAGTGTTAATTGGAACTTCTTTATTTTGAAAAGAAGAAGAGAATATCCAAAAAGTTAAAAGAAAGTATTAATGCTTTTTCTAGAAAGCATTAGAGTCAAATAATTTCTTCGAATTTGATAAAAAGTTTAATTAATTCTGATTCTTTTAGTATATTTTTCAATATTTTATTTAGGAAATATTTATAAAGATTTTCAAAAGAGAAAAAATGAGATATTTGTTTTTCAAGAAATGTCAATTATTTTTGTCTAAATGTCTGAAAAGCTTGCAGATTTAAATATTGTTAATCTTATAAATTACAGCATTAAAAAACCCCCAAAAGTTGCGCTGAATAAATAAATTGATGCGTTTAATGGAATAGTACTAGTTGGTGTAAATTTTTACACAAAACAAGAATCCATAAATCATTATATCATCTGAAAATCATAAATCATCTTTAAAAACAAAACGAAACAAAAAATAATAATATAAAAATATTAAAATCGGTGACAGCAACGGTGTTTGAACCACTGAGAACACTTGAGAAAATAATCTCTGTACTTCCACATCAGAAATTGGAATATTTGACATTTAATTTGTAGTTTGACGAAGAGAGAAAATTCATTTTTGTCCGATTTTTTACTACCGAAATGCACTCTCGGTTCAATTTAATTAACTGTATCGACGTTATCTCGTTAAAAATAAATTTGTTATTCACTGCTTTCTCTTATGAATTAGTTATGCAATTTATTCGACGCCAAAAAACCTTAGGAACTGGTATATACGATGATAAACCAGCGGGAGTGGTCTCCCCTAAACTTTCTCGTATACTTTCTAAGTGGAGATTCGTAGTGGAGATACTTTCTCTTTGTATACTTCGTATACGAGAAAGTAAAACAAAAAAACAAACAAACCTGAAATCAAATATCTGTTGCCACGTTTCAAAAAAATATTACTTTGAAGCAGGCGCGATAAAATAGGCAATGCAATCAATACTAAAGCGAAAATTCTGCTTTGGAATTGAATTCCCAAGAAAACAATTTATACTACCACAACCGTAACAATTGCAAAAGCGCGTGCTGAATTTGCTGAAATAATGAGATCGGTTTGATTTACAACAATAAAAAAATTGTTAACAATTGATGCTTGAAAACATTATTTATTGTTGTAAATAAAATTTACAACAATAACAGATTGCTACCAATACGCATGCGCATGAGAATCGGATTAAAAGAAATTTAATATGCAATTTGAACGCCTCTTTTAGACGGATTTGGCCCAAACTTTTATACGGACCTACATTCATAACGATAAAACTGTGTACCAAATTTTATCCATTTAGCTATTCAAGTTTTTGAGTTATAGCGTTCACATGACCGCGGACATACAAATAGACAGTCTTCCCGTTAAAGGATTTTGTCCAAAATTTGATACAAACCTACAAATTATGTTTAAAGACCACATACCAAATTTCATCCCCGTAGCTCTAATAGTTTTCTAGTTATCGTGTTCACAGACAGACACACACACAGACATGATTCCCAAATTGTGTTTTTCGGACTCAGGGAGGTCTAAAACGTGGAGATCCGTCAAAATCTCGAGTTCGAATTTTTTGACGATTACAATACTTTCTCTTTGTATACTTCGTATACGAGAAAGTAAAAAAACTGAATCGGTGACTGCAGAAACCACATGAGTCAATATTTTTTCAAAATCGAGTTTATGCTTTTATCACATTCTGAAAGGCTTTTTACATAATAATTCAAGAAATAATAAGAGTCAAGTAAAGTTACATTATAGGTATATGAAATCTACTAGTAATTTTAAAAAAATTAATCATTTATTAAAAATAAATAAATCAGTGTTTTTAAAGCTTCCAGCAATTTAAAATTATTGACTCATGTGGTTTCTGCAATCAACTATTCAATTTTACATTAGTCTTCAACCATTATTTTATGGTAACGTTTTGTAATTCAGAGATAGACTTTGTGTTGTAACTTGTTTAACCGTCAGTTTCTGTTATACATCATCGTCTGAAAATAATATAGGTTTATAGTATTACATCTGAGTACATTACTGCTCTTAATATGAAGTTCATAATGATCGTTCTGTGAAATTGGATACAATATGTATGTTTTATTTACTTTTAAAGGATTTTATTTTTATTTTCGTCCCAAGACAACAGTGAAATCCCGTTACTGTCCGTATATATTAAGAGATTTCTTTTAACTGTCCATTCGGTTATCCGTCACAGACCCGGTCCCGATGGTGACGGTTAATCGAAGTTTTACTGTATTTTGTATGTCGCTGCAAGTAATTTATAATTTGGTAATTATAAAAGTATCACCATGAAGCCTTTTTACTTTCTCGTATACGAAGTATACAAAGAGAAAGTATTGTAATCGTCAAAAAATTCGAACTCGAGATTTTGACGGATCTCCACGTTTTAGAACTCCCTGAGTTCGAAAAACACAATTTTGGAATTATGTCTGTCTGTGAACACGATAACTCGAAAACTATTACAGCTACGGGGATGAAATCTGGTATGTGATTTCTGTACATAATTTGTAGGTTTTTGTCAAATTTTGGACAAAATCCGTCAACGGGAAGTATGACTGTCCGAAGTCATGTGAACACTATAACTCAAAAACTTGAATAGCTAGATGGATAAAACTTGGTACACAGTTTTATCGTCATGAATGTAGGTCCGTATAAAAGTTTGGGCCAAATCCGTCAACGGGTTGACTGTCTGTCGGTCTGTATAATCGCATACTTGTATCTCATAAGCCCTTTGACTTAGATAAATAAAACTTGATATCGCGGATGCTAACATTAATTATAGATCTGTGCCCACTTTTCATCTCAATCGATTAAAAAACAGGTGTTCAAATTGCATATTTAGTTCAAAATGCAAATTACGACTGTGTCTTGACTAGCGTTTCCCTTATTTTACTCGAGTGAGTATGATTGGCGTTTGACTTTGGCGGAAATTGTAACGAGCCACAAACACGCGCTTCGTTAATTATGGCAATCCCCAAAACGAAACTTCGTTTTGACATTCTCCAGATGGACTCCTGCGATTAACTAGAGGTGTAGTGAAATGTTGTGCGATATCTATAGTAAGATTTCGTACTCAAAAACGTTAAATAAAGTTGTGGTACCTCAGCGCGCGTAAAAATTGCGAACATACGCAATTTTTTGCAAAATATTAAGTTTTTGGGAATTCATAAATTTTATATGTTTCATTGTAAATCACCATTCATAATTTTTTTTTCAAAATAACCAGGCCTTGGGTAAATACCCCAAAAATATTTACCTACCAACTGGGTGTTTACCCAACCCACATTACTGATCGTATGCGAGAAAGTTTCGGGGAGGTCACTCCCGCTGGTTGTTGTTGGATTCTCTCGTGTTTTTAAATACAGGGTGGTCATAAATTATTGAACCCATTTCAAAAATAATAATAATAATAATAAAACTAATAATGTTACAACTATGTTACAAATGAGAGCGCATTTTAAAAAGCTTTTTTGAGATAGGTCGTTGCGGTGGTCTAGGTGGTCGTAAATTATTGGACATTTTTGAGAGTCATTATCTGCGAAACTATTAAAGCTAGAAGAAAAATAAAAGCATGTATTTGTAGTAAATTTTACGCTCCTTAATTTGTTAAATCCATTGTAATTCGAAAACTGTATATTTTTCTAAATATTCAAGAAAAACTAAAAAGGAAACAAGAAAACGCGCGTCGCCTTTTGCTGATCGGTAGCCATTGCGTATGGAAATCTCTCGCTGCTGCAAATTTAGAACGACGTAATAGTACGCCACCTATCTGAAAAAGCTTTTTTATTTTCTCTCTCATTGAAAAAAACACAGTTGTAACATCATTAGTTCTTTTTTTCTTAAATTTTGAAATGGGTCCAATAATTTATGATATTGGACCCATTTGTATACTACCCTGTATATCTGAACATAAATGCTCACTTGGATGCAAGATAACATTAAGGATAAAGTCGGTAATTTTACCGATTTTTTCATTTCCTTAGGTAATGGGAAATACAATATTTCCGCCGACTCGGTCATTCTTTAGAACAAAAAGAGAGACCTTCCACCTTTTCTTTGTTTCGTAATGTAGATTCAGCAAATGATACTTCTTTTTCTCCATTAGGGCACTTTCGACTGGGGAATCTTTTAAGTGACCACCACGCAGACAGCTACTTAATGAGAAAAATACAGAAACGAACAATAAAAGTAACGTCGAACATTCATCACAGTGCAAAACTAATCTAAAAATCGTTTTTGCATTAAGTGCATTAAACTAGTTTTTGGTGGTTTTTAATGTGTAGCTTATACGGCTCATAAATTACACAGTTATTTTAGAAAAATATAAATAAAACCATGTTGGGAGGTATTTTGTAGAATTAAATATACTCAACATCTTACGAAAATTACGTTTACTAGTGGATTTTTAGAAAGAGCCTTGTAATCTTGAACATTGGATAGATGATGAGGGTATTACTTAACTCTTTTCGGACAGGTAACTTTTTAGATCACTTAGATCAGGTTGGCGCACTTCACACGCCATCCCACTTTTTCCAACTCTGTGCTTATTTAGTTATATAAAACCTTATTTTTCATAGTGTAATAAGATTACTGGTTTGAATGGATGGATAATATACAGATTTGTGTCCGAATTTTAGCCGCTGTCCTCTTCGTTAGCTAGATTTCCTACACCATATCTCGAGATAGGTGAATAATATATCTGTGGCGCACATTATACCACCATAACTGTCCGCAAAGGGTTAAACTGGTAACTCACTTCAGCCTTCCACACCACGCCAGAGATAGATAGCCGCCTGATTTAAAGTGTATCGAGCTTACTAAATTGGTACAGTAAAACATGTTTAAAACGGACACTGTAAGAAACGGAATTCTGTCTTAATCGGAAAAAAATATTTAGTCGCGTCGAAAAATGTAGGAAGATCCATAGTGCATCTCCTCCATAAAACGGAACCTGTCTAACGCGGAAACGGACAGAATTTTAATGAACAATTCACAATATTTCATTATTAGAAAACCTGTTCTAACGGACAAAAACACGAGAGTTTTCCAAAAATATTTTTTTTTCATTTGGCAAAAAAAAAGAGAGAATTCCGTGGAGCAAACCAGTTTTTTTTCTTCAAATAATGATGTTATATCACACATTTTGAATGCACTGACTCATAGTTGTCGTTTAGCTTTTAGTCATTTACTTTTAAGCGCCGATCAGGATCGCATAATTTTTTTTAGTCATGGCAACGCATGAAAAGAGTGTTTCGGATATTGATACTAAAATGAAAATAATTGAAAAGAAAGATAATTTGAGCATGAAACAAATTACTGAAAAATTAAAAATTGGAAAATTTCAATTTTACGAAATATTTAAGAAGAATGAAATATCTGAACTGTGTTTACATGGAAATGGCTCAACTAAAAGTAAAACGCGGAAGACAGGCAATGAACAGATTAATGAAAGTGTTTGGGAGTTGCTTGTAGATGCAAGATCTCAAAATTTGTCGATATCTGGACCTATATTACAATTGTTTATATTTTTATGGTATATTCTTAATCTTAGACTATCTTTTTCATTAGAATTGAGTTAATTTAAATAATTAAATTCTCATATACAAATGAGCCCTGTATGTAACGGA
>BGPR01038429.1:0-14712 GCA_013235015.1 Araneus ventricosus | reverse complement strand
TTCGTTTAAACTTGAAATTAAGAAAATAAAAAGAAATTCGTCTTGTGAAATTAAAGAAACTTTTTTTAGAATTTCTTAATGCATCTGAAATGATTTTGATTATTTCTTGCGAAATTCGAAGGAAAACTCATAAAATTTTTGTTTAATCTTTTGTATTGAACAATAATAAAAATGTTTTTAAAATCAACAATTAGCTATATGATTAAAAGTGAAATTCAGAAATAGTTTGTGCGCTTTAGCAGTGCAAACTACTGATTAAATTAGCTTCAAGTTTTGTCTCACGATTACTGTGAAACGTAAGGAAGGTTTGCGTGAAAGTTTCGTGACAATTCATTAAATGGATATTTTAATAATTAAAAACAAACTTTTTATACATAGGAGAGATTATTTTCTTTATTGTTACGATTTCTTTTAAACGAAAATATTATATACTAGCCGCCTTCGGCGACCAGCTGGTTCGCCCATATTAGAGCTTATAACTTTAAATGATTCAGTTATAACAAAGAATGCAACATATGCATGATGTTTGAAATAGTTGTTATTGTTTATTTAGTGTTAACAATTTGTAAATAAAGCTATTTATCCGACGAAGTTATTTCCGCTTTGAATTTTTTTTAACATAATAAACTGTCATTTTTGGAAATAAAAAAAAATATTAAAACTCAAACAAATGACTATTATGAGTTAAGCAAAATGCATGAAAAATTAAATTTTTTTATATTTTTTTAGATAAAACAATTAGTTCCAAAATCAAAAACAAAATAGAGATGCATCCAATATGAAATGGTAAAAAAATGGATCATCTTTAGATGCATAAATTCAAAGTTCTAAGTTTCCAGTTCGTACATGAAATTTCAGAGAACAGTAAATGAATGTGCAGTTTTTTGCTGCTTATGCTCAAATATTAATTTGACATTGTTGTTACAATTTAAAATGCCCTTTAATTTTGATAAAATGTTATAAGAATGGTATAAGTCTTTAAACAAAAGGAAACCGCGCCTCCTACCACGGGTACAAGCGAATTGCTTCTATGTCATCTCGAAGAGGGGGGGAAGGGGGCAACCTATCTCCCCTCCTAGAGGAAACAACGTTCTGTGACCTCCACGAGGGGTGTTATCCATTCAGTGACCTTCACCGATTTCAGAGCAATAGATAATGCTTTCAAAAAGATTTCAAAATTCGCTGAAATAATATACAGAGTTGAAACTACACTGTAAAAAATTTTAGTGTAACACAACACCAAAAATGGTGGCAACTACTTTACACCAAAAGTGGTGCAGTAAAACACCAACCATTATTTTTGGTGTAGTGAAACACCAAAGATAATTTTTGGTGTAATCAAACACCAGGGATAATTCTTGGTGTAACCAAACACCAGGAATGTTCCTTTACACTACTTTTGGTGTAAAGTAGTTGCCACCATTTTTGGAGTTCAGTAACACTAAAACTCAGAGCCTATGTAATACATAAAATATTTTATATACTGACACGAAACACCAGCAAAAGTAAGAAAATCGGCTGGTTATTCAAGTATACTAGAAAATAAATACCTTACCTATAAGACATATATGAATATTATATAAAATATAGTGATACATGAATGTTGTCAAAATAACACAAAAACAATAATATGCTTAAGATATATAAATACATATGAGTGTGTGTATATTAAACAAATTTTATTACAAAATCTGAAAAAAAAAAAATCCTTAAGATTCAGTAACTCCGAGAAGTTCTAAACTGAAATCATTAAAAAATTATTTAAAATAATTCAAATAAAACTTTGAATCGCAGGAGTGAAAATAAATATTCTGACACAAGAACACACTATTCCGTTGTAACTAAAAGACTGTGCTAATTATATTAAAACAGCAAACAAATAAGAATAAAATAAAATCATCTGTCTTATTATCGTCTGCGTGTTTCAGGTGGGAGAAAAATATGTAAAGTATTTAAATCCATAAAAAACAAAATATCGAATATTAATGAATGAGGTATCAAAATGGGCTAAAATTTTCCAGTGCTTTCAAATATATGCAATTTTTAACTGTATCTTTAATGAGTAAAAAGATAGAAATTTGAACTTGAATAAAAAGTTTTAAAAGAAGATGAGAAAAAAAGAGTAATAAGAAAAAAGGGTTGCAACAAAAATGTCCTGAAATAATGTATGCTAAGAAGTGCCAAATAAATTTTTCTTCTGTTTTCACATTAGTGCATTACTTAGGTTTCTCTTTTTTGTAATGTAAATTTAATAAATTCAATTTTTCTGATTTAATTCTTCATAATTATTGCGACTCTTGTAATTAGAATTGATATTAATTTGCTTTTTCCGCTTGAAACAAAATAAAAATAAATATTAGTGAGAAACCCTACTCGCTCTGCTCGCCAACACTCAAGAATCACGCTGAGATTCTTTTGGGATCATTACTTGACAGTTATGAGTTCCTGCTAGTAATAGGAAATTATAAATACATTAATTACTAGAAGTAAATTTAAATTATTCCAAATTCCTTTTAAAAACCTGTAACTAAACTTTAAATTACTAAAAACTAAAAAATCAAATTATAAAATTAAAAATTTACCTTTATACCACATATATGTAAATGTTAGAAAGAAATTTGAATGCTGAAATGTATGATAAGATGTTTTCTAATAAAAATTATTTTCATCAATCAGAAATCAGGCACTTTAAACTTCTTTGTACACACAATTGAATTTAAACAGATTCATGAGCCCTAACTTCATTATAACAAACTTCCAAATATCCACACTTATCAATGAATTGTTGCTCAGAAAAGCTTCGCCACATGCATGCACACTCTCTGCAATAATTATTTAGAAAAAAAGATATAAATTTTCTCACTGGGTAGCTTTTTATATGTTAAAACTTCAGAAAATTTGAATTTTCGAAAGATGAGTTAACCCATTTCAGAAACTTTTTGCTTAAAAACTACACTTTCAAGTGACAAATGGCTTTAAATATGTTCAGATCCACTATTCAAAATTATAACCCATAATAAATACTTACTTTTACAATTATAAAATTAACAAAATAGCCTTTATTCAAAATTTAAAAAAAAAATTCTAAAATTCTTGCATTTGACACCAAAATTTGAAACATGCATTTTTTTCACAGAAGTAATGAACAGAAAAGCTTCCCCACATGTATACACATTTACTGCAATAAGTATTTAGCCAAGAAAGTATAACTTTTCTCACTGGGTAGCTTTTTATATGTTAAAACTTCAGAAAATTTGAGTTTTCGAAAGATGAGTTAATCCATTTCAGAAACTTTTTGCTTAAAAACTATACTTTCAAGTGACAAATGGCTTTAAATATGTTCAGATTCACTGTTCAAAATTATAACCCATAATAAATACTTACTTTTACAATTATAAAATTAACAAAATAGCCTTTATTCAAAATTTTAAAAAAAATTCTAAAATTCTTGCATTTGACACCAAAATTTGAAACATGCATTTTTTCACAGAAATAATGATCAGCCACATGTATACACGTTAAATTAAAATTGGTTCGTAATTTAAATGCACAGAGAATATTAATCAGGGCGAATTCGAACTAGGCTTAGTAAAGAAAATTTCAGAAGCATATAAAAATTAAATGTAATAAAATTCTTAAATACATATGCATACATATAAATAAAGTTATATTTATCTTAAGAAAACTTAATTATCTTTATTACACAACTAACAACCTTCTATAACGTTTCTGTGTAACGGCAGCAACCAACGGAACAGCACAGTTGTTTACTAATAACCTATCGTTGCCATCGGAGACTTTCCAAACGTACGCCAAAATTGGTGTTACCACAGGTGAAAATAATTCACGAATGGTGTCAGGCGCGTGTGAGCAGGGTGTAAGGATTCACCAGTATTGGTGTTGGATGCAAACAACACCACTTAAAGTGTATAAGAACGCTTGATTTAGTGTTAACTTTAAATAAAGTGTTTGTTCACGCAGTTTTTAAGGTTTTTCAACACCAAATTTGGAGCGACATTACTCCACAGTTTTTACAGTGTAACAACATTAGAAAGGTGAAAATTCGCACTTTAAAATGGTATAAAAATAATTTTCGAGCCTTAATTACTTCGAAAATTATTCACGAAAATAAGACCAAAATTCGCTTAATTTTTAAATAATTAAGATTTGAATAAAAAATTGAAGAAAAAAAATGGCTCCGAGGTGCACATTCCTACAGTCCAAAGTATACCTGTACCAAATTTGGTAGCTGTAAGTCCAACGCTCTGTTCTGTAGACCGCCAACAGACAGACAGACTTTCTCTTTTATTATTAGAGAGATAGAGGAGAGTTGCCAAATAGCTTCATTCTATTTGGCCGCAAAACAGAAAATTATGTTGTTACAATGTATGTGTGGTGTATGAACTCATTTTTTCATGTTTCCTAATGCACTTGCTGACCTTTTCGAAGTTGACTGACTGACTCACAAATCACCAGCTCTGACATTGCATTAGGGTATTTAAATTGAGATTTTTTTTTTTATTTCTCCTCTCCCCATTTTATTTAAAATTGTTCTAAACGAAAATTATTATTTTTTTAACACTCAAGATACTGAAATCCCCTTACTTGGAAGGCGCCCTAACTGTTTTGTTGTTTCAGTTTGTCATAATATATTTACATAGAGATTAAATCAAAATCAATAAAAAATATCTGTTCTAGGAAATTGAGATTGGGAGGGGCGCCCCCAAAACGTGCATTGTCTATAGTCCCCATCAAGGCGGCGGGTAATTAAAATTCAGTAATCGACTCAGTTGAGAATTCAAAACGCTGCACAAATGTGCGATTTTGCGGATCCTACTAGGACAAAGGTTTAAAAAATCAGCGTTGGACCGTCAATCCATGGAACGCGAGAAAGCAAAGAAATATATTTGACAATAAGGAAAAGGGCTTTTCTGCAAAAAACGTGAGCTCAACCGCTAGAGAGGTCGCGAAAAAAATTTTACACAAAGTGTGGGGGTCGGAAATGAAAATAGTTTGCGCACCACTGATTTATAATCAAAATTGTTAATTCATATAAGTCAATCTGAAACTATGTCGTCGACATAAGTTACATTTTTCTATTTATAATTTTGTTCTCTTGACTCAGTTTTTTATCTAAACAGTAAGCAAAGTAGCTATTTGAGACATTGCATTCGTTAACATTCGATCATAAAATCATTCATTGCGCACATTTTTATTTTATTTTTTGTTACTCCTTATTATGTTTTTTCTACAGCTAATAATTAATATTTTAGTTTCATTTTCGAAAGTTTATTTTTAAAAAAATACTACTCAAATGTTATGGTTATATATTTAGAAATGTTTTTGAAACCTTCTATACTTATAAAAGGCAATGTTTGTGTGCGTGTGTGTGTGTGTGTGTGTGTGTTTGTCTGCGATGTCCAGACGAATCTATCGCACTTACAGCCATGAAATTTGGCACACAGATAGTCGTAATGGTGACTGAGTGCACCTCGAAGCCGAAATTTTAAATTTTAATCTAGAATTTTTTTTATTTAATGTTTTGTGTTGTTTTGGTTGATTTTTCGCACTAATTTCTCAATAGAATGGTTTCAAATAACTGTACGACAAAAATAGATACACCATCGGAAAGAGCACGCGATGTCCGTTCTAATGAAGTTAGTTTTGAATTTCTAACGCAATTTACTGAATTTTGAGAAATTTTAAAAAAATACCCAGTTTTGGCATCAAGATGTTACTTTTGATTTTAAATTTGCTGCATCCGACTTTCTAATAACACTATTATTTTCAATTTTTTTCAGCTTATAACTGCAACGGTTCTGTCGGATTTAAAACGAGAATGGTTAAAATATCTTTTTTAGTTTTTTTAAAATTAATTTTTTCCTGGTAGTTGAACGATATGTTTCCTCTAGCGAAGCTTCCGCCCACGACAGTCTCCGGAACGTTGCGGGCAATTTCATTGGCTGAAGGGCCAGGGTGACGTCATTACTTTCGCGTTCTGCGAGGAGATGATGTATTTACTCCATGACTTCGATTATTATTTTTAAGCGTATCTTAACTTATTTCTTTGGCTTTCATACTTTGCTCGCGGTGTAATAAATATCACATTGTAATTTTTTAACATTATTTGGATTTAACGGTACTCGGTTGAGAGGAAAAGGAGGCGGACCAACTCAATAATATATATATATTTCTGTTTTGATTTAGTTTTTAAAACTTTCATTTATGCAATTGTATGTGGGCTTTTTTTTATTTTGTTGAAATCCCGATCCCACGGGCAACGCCGTGCGCGTACTGCTAGTATTTTATATATTCAATAAACTACCAAAATTTTGTTTCCATTTGTCTAATTGCGTCTTAAAATCTTGGAAATATACAGGTTACAAACTATTAAAGCCTAACTGCGTTGAAAAATTTATATGCAAATTAATAAAAAGCAGAAGAAGAGACTGAAAACTATTTTTTTTAAATCCCGGAAATGTGTTTCTGGACTACCTTAAAAGTAAATTAACTCTTTTTCAATTGGATAAGCTAAATAGATTAAATTTAACGTATTTATGAAGAGATTTAACTGCAGAGAGAATATGTACATTCGGAATTATAATTTTTTTTAAACGAAAATAAATTTGTTTTATGGTTTTATAGCTATAAATACACTGTAAAAAAAATTTAGCGTAACACAACACTAAAAATGGTGGCAACTACTTTACACCAAAAGTGGTGTAGTAAAGCACACACAATTATTTTTGGTGTAGTGAAACACCAAAGATAGTTCTTGGTGTGATCAAACACCCGCAATGTTCCTTTACCCTACCTTTGGTGTAAAGTAGTTGCCACCATCTTTGGAGTTCACTAACACTAAAACACACGTATTCATTTATTACCACCTTATTTATTAACAGATTCATTTATTTCCGCCGTATGGTATCATTCAATCTCCCAAAAAATTTTGAAACATGAACCGAAACAAAAGAAAATTAGTATTTTCTGTTATAGTGAATATGTTTATTCTTACGTTATTAACACTAATTTTAATATTATATATACAAACGGTCACTTAATGATTTCTAGACACAAATTATATCAATCTATAGCAAGTTATGATCTCAAGTAAATAACTTCATTCCTAAAACATTTCTCTGACTAGACTTCCAGAATCTCGCACTTCACAACAGGTAATTTTGAGCATCTAATCGAAATACAGTCAAACCCCGTTATAACGAACCCTCAACGGACCGACTCAGAAGTTCGTTTTAACCGAGGTTCGCTGTATCCGTATTTGCAAAAAAAAAAAAAAAAAATGCCCTAACATGCTAATATACTACTTCTATAATCATGTTTTTAAATAAGGCCACTTCCACTTTTTCTTTTTCTGCCTTTCGCAACCTCTTGCATCCGTTTGTTTCTTTCATATGAAGAGATGATAGAGTCACGATTCTTCCAAATAGTGGCTACAGTTGATTTAAACAGGGAAAATTCTTTACAAATGGTTGATTGACTTTCGCCGTTTTGTAATTTTCGAATAAACTTACCTTTATCCTCGATCGGAAAAGCTTTTCGCTTGCCAACGTTAGCCATGGTCACTGCAAAGTTCACAGAATGATAAGCAATTAAATTAAAATGGCAGAGAAAACAAGTGATTGCTCCTCGGTCGTCTGACCAGAAAGTCCCCCCCCTTCCCTGGTTGACACCAGGCCAGGTGTCCATCGGGGGGAGGAGGGGAGATAGAAACTGTAAAGAGCCTTGCCTATTGTTCCTTTGTCCCACTTATGTGGTTAGCAGAGATTTTAACAAAGGTACAATCGGCGAGGAATGTGGTCTTTGGACCAGAGTATTTCATGCAAAAGGGTAGTAGTTGTCTCTTGTAGAAGTTGGGTTGACTTGAGCACAAATAGTAAAAAATGCCCCTTGGGCAAGTGAAAAGTTCGAAGTTTTAGAAATTTTCAGTTCGCTATAACCGAGTCTCTAACGTTTGTTATTCGTTATAAACGTATGAAAATACATTATTAACATAGGGCTTCAGTTTGGACCATGTAAAAGGTTCGCTGTAACCGAGGGTTCGTTATATCCCGGGTTCGCTTGTAAGTTATTTGTCACAGGATCGTATATTCCACCCCACCGGTTTACGTCCCCTTTCGGAGAATTCCTCTCCTGGCAATCACCAATCAATGCCATCATTGGCAGGAAAAGTTTGCAAAATAGGCAGCACTGATTGTGAGTGAATTCAATCCTGCAATAGAAAATTCCTATGAGAAAAGAGGAACCAAACTCATTACTGCGTGTTTTGAATTGAAGTAGCAAAAAGGCTATAGTTCGTAATTTTGAATTATGGTCAAATAGCACCCAAGTAGGCACACTTCTTTACATATATTTTATTCCTACACACATGCAGATGCATGTTATGCATATCGTAATTTTTTGAAAATCTCTCTAAATATTAATCTTTATTCTTCATTTCATTCATTGAGATTTCATAGTGCGTATTTAAAAAAATATATCAATTCTGTCGATATTAAACTTTATTTCATACTAGTATTTCATTTTAGATCGTTCGTCATTTCGTTTTACTTTTTTGTATGAACTAATTTTTTAAAGTTATGTAATAAAATTTTCTAATGCCTGTAATATTATGTAACATAAGGATTGATACAGATAAATAGTAATGCATGAATGTTTTACATTATATTTTCCTGTTCATTGGATACCAAGTATATATACTATCCGTACAGAGAACATAAAATAAGTTTTAGCTGAGTTAATTTAAAGATTACTCTTTAATTTATGCCTCCTTGAATTTTTCAGACTTACTACAATTTCATATCTGGAATGTTCATCCTGCAGATATTATGTATTTATTATTATTATTTGTCTGAGAATAATAATATAAAAATTGCAGAGAATGTAATATTCTTTATCATGGAAAAATTAACAACTATATAAATTACTAATAAAAAAGTCAAAATGCAACTGCTCTCATTCGTATACTTTTAATATCCTGTTATGTAAGCTTACTCTACCATCTTAAAAGTCAAAATCACTGTCTGTTAATAATTAGAAACAACAGACCACTGGCGAAATTAAAGACTCATCAGATCTGAAAAATTTCTGTTGTCTATATTTTGTGAATTGAATTTGAAGAATTTTGAATATTTTATGGAGAATTGTTTCTTAAGATTAATACACACAGATAAATTATTTTCAGTAGTTAAGAATAACGGAATAGTTAATTAGTCATATCCAATAATTTATGTAAAATATCTGTAATAGCATTAATCGATTCTCATATTTACTAAAAATCATTTATTGCACAATGTAAATAAAAAAAAATTATAAATAAATGAAACCCAAAATATAATAAGTCTGTATGAACCTAAAAAGCTTAATTCTTTCCTTTAGTAAAGTTATGAATTTAGAAACTATCTAAATTACACTTTGTCATTGTTTCTTAATACATTTTTACAACTACTTTTATATAATCTTCAAAGATTGTCTAAAATTCTTCACAAGGAAATAAAATCAAATATATTAATATAAAAATAACGCCGATTCATGGAATACTTATTCTTTTATGTTGAATACACTAATTCATACATGCCTATAAACAATTGTTAAATTTCCTTTGAAAATGCCAGTACTTAACATAAGTACCTTTCAACAGTTAGCATTTCCCTCCGCTGGAAATGCTATCAGCCGATAGGTGGCTAATCAAGTTTCAGAAGAGAACATCCTCTGGCAATAGGCTGCATTCCATTCCTCAAACCATGTGCTTTGCTATGAAATGAGATATGTTTTGTGACGTTCTAAGTAAAAATTGAAATTTCTTTTCATAACTGAATTTTTACTTTCTCATATACGAAGTATACAAAGAGAAAGTATTGTAATCGTCAAAAAATTCGAACTCGAGATTTTGACGAATCTCCACGTTTTAGACCTCCCTGAGTCCGAAAAACACAATTTTCGAATTATGTCTGTCTGTGAACACGATAACTCGAAAACTATTAGAGCTACGGGGATGAAATTTGGTATGTGAACTTGTCACATAATTTGTAGGTTGCTATCAAATTTTGGACAAAATCCGTCAACGGGAAGTCTGTCTGTCTGTATGACAGCGGTCATGCGAACACTATAACTCAAAAACTTGATTAGCTAGATGGATAAAATTTGGTACACAGTTTTATCGTCACGAATGTAGGTCCGAATAAAATTTTGTCAAAGGGTTGTCAAAGGTAAAAAAAAAAACCGTCAAAGGGTTGACTGTCTGTCGATCCGTATAATTTATTTTTGAAGAGAATCCGTTATCTCCACTCGCATGCGTACTGGTTACTGCTGTTCCCGTAATACGGTCTGTCTTGGTTCACTTCCAAATTCTTCTCGAATATAAGTGAATTAATTATGGAGTGTTTTCTTTTAATTTTTCTTTCACGCCGAAACATTTTCTTAATAAGAGTTGCATATTTGATTTGCGGTTAGTTTTATTTTGTATATTTCGTAATGCATTTTTTTCTGAGTGGATTTTGCATTATTTTTACTCTGACAGAACGAAAGTTGTTGTTAAAAGTAAAGTTATAAAGTAACAAACCAAAATTAGTATCAATTGATTCATCAGTTCTGTTCTTCATGCTTTTTTAATTTCTTAAGCACTCTGCCAATGTGCATGATATTTTCAACTACAACTATCGGTAGTAAATTTGTAACAATCAGATCGGAGATATTGCTGGCAAGCTAAAAGGCTGCTTAGATGTGTGCAAATCTTTTAGTAACTTACATCATATAATTGAAATTTGGTATGTGGTCTTCTAATTTATCCACGCGGTGGAAGGGGAAACAGCACCTTTTTGGGGAAGTATACGAGAAAGTTTAGGGGAGGCCACTCCCGCTGGTTTTTGCTCCAAATCCAAAATGAATCGGGCTCTTTCGTTCCACTTCATTCTTTTCTTGTTTTCTTGTTTGTGTTGTGACTCACTGATCGAGCTGTTGATACAGATAGACGGGGAATGTCTCGTAGTCGTGGGGGATGTGCAGTTCAGTCTACAGTCGATCTCTCGACGCCAAGAATGAAGCACCATTCCAGTACTACAAACTGATATCACGGCAAGTTACCGACAGCCATGAACTCTAACCTTTCATGAGTGGAGGTAGCCCCCCTGCGGGGGGCAGGAACTCCGTTGAAATATGTTGTAGATGTGCAGTTCTGGCGCATGTGTTGTTATTGTAGTTATTTTGTGCTCAGACTTAGCCCACGGGAATTCTCATTTCGAAGGTCACGCCTCAGACAGGGAAGTTCTCTCTGAGTGAGGAGCAGTATTATGTTATACATAATACCAGAAGTGGGGGGAATAGACTTGGATGAGCCCCCCTTTTAGAGAGACGGGATGAGGGAACTTCTTTTGTAATTTTGATCTTCTTTACTTTCTCGTATACGAAGTATACAAAGAGAAAGTATTGTAATCGTCAAAAAATTCGAACTCGAGATTTTGACGAATCTCCACGTTTTAGATCTCCCTGAGTCCGAAAATCACAATTGGAATTATGTCTGTGAACACGATAACTCAAAAACTATTAGAGATACAAGGATGAAATTTGGTTTGTGATCTTTACTTATAATTTGTAAGTTTCTGTCAAATTTTGGACAAAATCCGTCTACGGGAAGTCTGCCAATCTGTCTGTCCGCGGTCATACGAACACTATAACTCAAAAATTTGAATAGCTAGATGGATAAAATTTGGTGCACGGTTTTATCGTCATGAATGTAGGTCCGTAAAAAATTTTGGGCCAAATCCGTCAAAGGGTTGACTGTCTGTCGGTCTGTATAATTTACTATTCAAACCAATCCGTTATCTCCACACGCATGCGTACAGAAGCAATCGTCTGTGCTCCCGAAAGGAGCGAATTACGTCAGTTTGTCCTTGAGACGGCAAGAGCAGTCCTAGCAGTGTGCGGCAGACCTAGCAGTGTGCGATGGATGCGTTTTAATCGGTACGCATCTCTTTGAATTCTTTACCTAGATATTTTTCAATCACTAGAAGGAAAAACCCTTCTGATAGTCATTGGATTCTGGATAACAGTAGGTTCGAATATTTTTAGCCACGCGGGGGAAGGAGAAACGTCTCCTTTTGGGGGAAGTATACGAGAAAGTTTAGGGGAGAACACTCCCGCTGGTTTAGTTATTGTTTGGCCTCTGATGGAGGCGTATTATTTAATGTTTTTCAAAAGTGGAGGATTTTGTTTTCTTAATAAGAGCCCACTTTTACTTTTCGCCATATAACGTAAGTTGATAGCATGAGTCTTCCGGCAATTATTTAAGGTGGGATCCGCAGATACTACACTATCACTAATCATAAAAGTACTTCGTCTTTTGAGAGGCTATATCACTATTTATAATACTGTCAGTTGATTTTAAAAGATCTTGTAATTTAGGAGTTAGAAAATAATCCAGTTTTTATTGATATTTTTATTTGACACAACTTTGGTTTTATTATTACATTTACTTTGAAGAACTATTGCAGACATTTAGAATTTCTAGTTAATTATTTCATGATATAAACCAGTTATCAAAATATCAGTAAACTTACTGTTGGAATTAGAAGTTTGTAAAATAATTTTTACTACTTTTCATAACGACTTATATCGACTTTTTTTCGTTTTTGTACTTAATGGCTTCTTCCTGTATATTTTATAAGCATGTTTCGAGTTAATACGCAATATATTGTGTTAGTTGAAGTTTAATCATTTGCCGTTTTACCATTTCAGTAGCGGTGTTTTTCCTTTCGAAACCACATTTTTAAAAATTGCTTTCGTACCAGCGAGATATTTCCACATTGTATATCCTCTATGCACATTAAATTAAATCAACATTTGGCATTTACTTGTTTTCTTTTTCAATGTATAATAAATAAATAAAAACCAACAGTTGCTTCTAAGTCTATAATTTTATATAAATTTGCTTTCAAAAATAGCTATAGTCTTAAAAAATAATAACCTAGAAGAGCTTCTGACTTATTTCATTGTATTTCTTTGATTAAAAACGTTAACGTGTTTGGCTGACAAAAAATTTTTGGGGAGATTCGTTAGTGTGGTGTGGAATTTAGATTAGAAGTTGAGTCTCCGTGATCACATACCGTATTTCTAAAAGGAAATTAGAAGTTAAACTCTGGAAGGTGGTAATTTCGAGTTAAATGAACCGAAGCTAAAAAATACTAGAGCAAATTTGGTGATGATTTTCGTTTTGAGATAGTTAGAACTCCCGGCAAAACGCGAGGTTTGCTAATCATTGCGATTTAAATTGGTAAAGCAGTTTTCTCTTCATGAAAATGTCTCTTTATTAAGTTGCAGTTCAGAAGAAAGCACTGCAAGTTTTTTTTTTTTATTAAATAAAACTAATATAAAATTTATAAATAGATTTTTAGAATCTTTAATAGAAATGGCAATTAGTAAAAAATAATTAATGGTGAAAGAAAAGAAATCTTAAAAATTATTCCTTTATATAGTTTATATTTGATCTAAGAACGTTAATTCATTATTCTTCTTGAGTAGCAGAAAACGTTGTAACAATATCAACGTAGTTCTAAAGTCTTCATTCTGAATCTTTTTTTTACAGAAATGAGAATAAAATGATACTATATATATAATATATTGCTCATTTGAAAGATGTAATGGCTTAATAAGACAATTTATTTTACATTAATATTTCAGAGTAAATCAAGCTGTCAAACTACTTTATTAATGGAAAAGAATCTATTCGTCTTACCCTCTGCCCCAAACATTTAATTGCGGATCAGTTTCAAGAAAGTTGATTTCAGTATATTGAGTTTAAAAAAATGCAAAATTAAAATGAAAACATAATTTTAATGAAAATAGTAAGAAAAAATGGCAAAACGTTTTTAATACAATTTATATACTATCTATATAATCATGGGATATGATATTTTAAAATTATAAAGCAACATATTTTTTAGAATTATTGAACAGCGTAATATAAAAATTGCAAAAGGTAACTAATTAGGAGTACTGTCAGAATAATATTCTTGAATTTAAACGTTATTTGATTTTAGTTTCAATAAGTTCGAGTGCATGGTCTTTATAAATTAAATAAAAGTTTGAAAGTACAGAAAAAGAAAATCTTGGAGCCCCCAAAAGTTGAGGCGCCCCTAGGCAATTCACTATTTTGCCTACTTAATAATCCGCACCGCTGAATAAGCTCACGTATTTCCCGCGTCCTTTTAAATCCCGTAATTCCAATTCAATCCCATTTACTCTAAGAAACCAGAGGGAGTGGTCTTCCCTAAACTTTCTCGTATACTTTCCCAAAAAGGTCCTGTTTCCCTTCCCCCCACGTGGATAAAAAAATTCGAACCTACTGTAACCCAGAATCCAATGACTATCAGAAGGTTTCTCATTGTACATTATAGTGATTATAAAATATTTACGTAAAGAATCAAATTCAAAGAGATGCGTAGCGATTAGATGCGAACCGATTTTCCACTCTTACCGTCTCAAGAACAAAGTGGCGTAATCCTTCCTTTATAATCAATACATTGAACAATGATGTATACGCTGCAAAATGTTTAATACAGTTCAAATTCTTTAAGAGGGTAATTCCGTCATAACATGTTAGATAAAGATCAATTATGAAAGCACAATCAAAATTAAATAGGATGTATAGAGCCATCATAGCATACTTATAGAAAAATATAGTTCATACAAGCTAGAATA
>BGPR01038428.1:0-14713 GCA_013235015.1 Araneus ventricosus | reverse complement strand
TTCGTTTAAACTTGAAATTAAGAAAATAAAAAGAAATTCGTCTTGTGAAATTAAAGAAACTTTTTTTAGAATTTCTTAATGCATCTGAAATGATTTTGATTATTTCTTGCGAAATTCGAAGGAAAACTCATAAAATTTTTGTTTAATCTTTTGTATTGAACAATAATAAAAATGTTTTTAAAATCAACAATTAGCTATATGATTAAAAGTGAAATTCAGAAATAGTTTGTGCGCTTTAGCAGTGCAAACTACTGATTAAATTAGCTTCAAGTTTTGTCTCACGATTACTGTGAAACGTAAGGAAGGTTTGCGTGAAAGTTTCGTGACAATTCATTAAATGGATATTTTAATAATTAAAAACAAACTTTTTATACATAGGAGAGATTATTTTCTTTATTGTTACGATTTCTTTTAAACGAAAATATTATATACTAGCCGCCTTCGGCGACCAGCTGGTTCGCCCATATTAGAGCTTATAACTTTAAATGATTCAGTTATAACAAAGAATGCAACATATGCATGATGTTTGAAATAGTTGTTATTGTTTATTTAGTGTTAACAATTTGTAAATAAAGCTATTTATCCGACGAAGTTATTTCCGCTTTGAATTTTTTTTAACATAATAAACTGTCATTTTTGGAAATAAAAAAAAATATTAAAACTCAAACAAATGAATATTATGAGTTAAGCAAAATGCATGAAAAATTAAATTTTTTTATATTTTTGTAGATAAACCAATTAGTTCCAAAATCAAAAACAAAATAGAGATGCATCCAATATGAAATGGTAAAAAAATGGATCATCTTTAGATGCATAAATTCAAAGTTCTAAGTTTCCAGTTCGTACATGAAATTTCAGAGAACAGTAAATGAATGTGCAGTTTTTTGCTGCTTATGCTCAAATATTAATTTGACATTGTTGTTACAATTTAAAATGCCCTTTAATTTTGATAAAATGGTATAAGAATGGTATAAGTCTTTAAACAAAAGAAAACCGCGCCTCCTACCACGGGTACAAGCGAATTGCTTCTATGTCATCTCGAAGAGGGGGGGAAGGGGGCAACCTATCTCCCCTCCTAGAGGAAACAACGTTCTGTGACCTCCACGAGGGGTGTTATCCATTCAGTGACCTTCACCGATTTCAGAGCAATAGATAATGCTTTCAAAAAGATTTCAAAATTCGCTGAAATAATATACAGAGTTGAAACTACACTGTAAAAAATTTTAGTGTAACACAACACCAAAAATGGTGGCAACTACTTTACACCAAAAGTGGTGCAGTAAAACACCAACCATTATTTTTGGTGTAGTGAAACACCAAAGATAATTTTTGGTGTAATCAAACACCAGGGATAATTCTTGGTGTAACCAAACACCAGGAATGTTCCTTTACACTACTTTTGGTGTAAAGTAGTTGCCACCATTTTTGGAGTTCAGTAACACTAAAACTCAGAGCCTATGTAATACATAAAATATTTTATATACTGACACGAAACACCAGCAAAAGTAAGAAAATCGGCTGGTTATTCAAGTATACTAGAAAATAAATACCTTACCTATAAGACATATATGAATATTATATAAAATATAGTGATACATGAATGTTGTCAAAATAACACAAAAACAATAATATGCTTAAGATATATAAATACATATGAGTGTGTGTATATTAAACAAATTTTATTACAAAATCTGAAAAAAAAAAAATCCTTAAGATTCAGTAACTCCGAGAAGTTCTAAACTGAAATCATTAAAAAATTATTTAAAATAATTCAAATAAAACTTTGAATCGCAGGAGTGAAAATAAATATTCTGACACAAGAACACACTATTCCGTTGTAACTAAAAGACTGTGCTAATTATATTAAAACAGCAAACAAATAAGAATAAAATAAAATCATCTGTCTTATTATCGTCTGCGTGTTTCAGGTGGGAGAAAAATATGTAAAGTATTTAAATCCATAAAAAACAAAATATCGAATATTAATGAATGAGGTATCAAAATGGGCTAAAATTTTCCAGTGCTTTCAAATATATGCAATTTTTAACTGTATCTTTAATGAGTAAAAAGATAGAAATTTGAACTTGAATAAAAAGTTTTAAAAGAAGATGAGAAAAAAAGAGTAATAAGAAAAAAGGGTTGCAACAAAAATGTCCTGAAATAATGTATGCTAAGAAGTGCCAAATAAATTTTTCTTCTGTTTTCACATTAGTGCATTACTTAGGTTTCTCTTTTTTGTAATGTAAATTTAATAAATTCAATTTTTCTGATTTAATTCTTCATAATTATTGCGACTCTTGTAATTAGAATTGATATTAATTTGCTTTTTCCGCTTGAAACAAAATAAAAATAAATATTAGTGAGAAACCCTACTCGCTCTGCTCGCCAACACTCAAGAATCACGCTGAGATTCTTTTGGGATCATTACTTGACAGTTATGAGTTCCTGCTAGTAATAGGAAATTATAAATACATTAATTACTAGAAGTAAATTTAAATTATTCCAAATTCCTTTTAAAAACCTGTAACTAAACTTTAAATTACTAAAAACTAAAAAATCAAATTATAAAATTAAAAATTTACCTTTATACCACATATATGTAAATGTTAGAAAGAAATTTGAATGCTGAAATGTATGATAAGATGTTTTCTAATAAAAATTATTTTCATCAATCAGAAATCAGGCACTTTAAACTTCTTTGTACACACAATTGAATTTAAACAGATTCATGAGCCCTAACTTCATTATAACAAACTTCCAAATATCCACACTTATCAATGAATTGTTGCTCAGAAAAGCTTCGCCACATGCATGCACACTCTCTGCAATAATTATTTAGAAAAAAAGATATAAATTTTCTCACTGGGTAGCTTTTTATATGTTAAAACTTCAGAAAATTTGAATTTTCGAAAGATGAGTTAACCCATTTCAGAAACTTTTTGCTTAAAAACTACACTTTCAAGTGACAAATGGCTTTAAATATGTTCAGATCCACTATTCAAAATTATAACCCATAATAAATACTTACTTTTACAATTATAAAATTAACAAAATAGCCTTTATTCAAAATTTAAAAAAAAAATTCTAAAATTCTTGCATTTGACACCAAAATTTGAAACATGCATTTTTTTCACAGAAGTAATGAACAGAAAAGCTTCCCCACATGTATACACATTTACTGCAATAAGTATTTAGCCAAGAAAGTATAACTTTTCTCACTGGGTAGCTTTTTATATGTTAAAACTTCAGAAAATTTGAGTTTTCGAAAGATGAGTTAATCCATTTCAGAAACTTTTTGCTTAAAAACTATACTTTCAAGTGACAAATGGCTTTAAATATGTTCAGATTCACTGTTCAAAATTATAACCCATAATAAATACTTACTTTTACAATTATAAAATTAACAAAATAGCCTTTATTCAAAATTTTAAAAAAAATTCTAAAATTCTTGCATTTGACACCAAAATTTGAAACATGCATTTTTTCACAGAAATAATGATCAGCCACATGTATACACGTTAAATTAAAATTGGTTCGTAATTTAAATGCACAGAGAATATTAATCAGGGCGAATTCGAACTAGGCTTAGTAAAGAAAATTTCAGAAGCATATAAAAATTAAATGTAATAAAATTCTTAAATACATATGCATACATATAAATAAAGTTATATTTATCTTAAGAAAACTTAATTATCTTTATTACACAACTAACAACCTTCTATAACGTTTCTGTGTAACGGCAGCAACCAACGGAACAGCACAGTTGTTTACTAATAACCTATCGTTGCCATCGGAGACTTTCCAAACGTACGCCAAAATTGGTGTTACCACAGGTGAAAATAATTCACGAATGGTGTCAGGCGCGTGTGAGCAGGGTGTAAGGATTCACCAGTATTGGTGTTGGATGCAAACAACACCACTTAAAGTGTATAAGAACGCTTGATTTAGTGTTAACTTTAAATAAAGTGTTTGTTCACGCAGTTTTTAAGGTTTTTCAACACCAAATTTGGAGCGACATTACTCCACAGTTTTTACAGTGTAACAACATTAGAAAGGTGAAAATTCGCACTTTAAAATGGTATAAAAATAATTTTCGAGCCTTAATTACTTCGAAAATTATTCACGAAAATAAGACCAAAATTCGCTTAATTTTTAAATAATTAAGATTTGAATAAAAAATTGAAGAAAAAAAATGGCTCCGAGGTGCACATTCCTACAGTCCAAAGTATACCTGTACCAAATTTGGTAGCTGTAAGTCCAACGCTCTGTTCTGTAGACCGCCAACAGACAGACAGACTTTCTCTTTTATTATTAGAGAGATAGAGGAGAGTTGCCAAATAGCTTCATTCTATTTGGCCGCAAAACAGAAAATTATGTTGTTACAATGTATGTGTGGTGTATGAACTCATTTTTTCATGTTTCCTAATGCACTTGCAGACCTTTTCGAAGTTGACTGACTGACTCGCAAATCACCAGCTCTGACATTGCATTAGGGTATTTAAATTGAGATTTTTTTTTATTTCTCCTCTCCCCATTTTATTTAAAATTGTTCTAAACGAAAATTATTATTTTTTTAACACTCAAGATACTGAAATCCCCTTACTTGGAAGGCGCCCTAACTGTTTTGTTGTTTCAGTTTGTCATAATATATTTACATAGAGATTAAATCAAAATCAATAAAAAATATCTGTTCTAGGAAATTGAGATTGGGAGGGGCGCCCCCAAAACGTGCATTGTCTATAGTCCCCATCAAGGCGGCGGGTAATTAAAATTCAGTAATCGACTCAGTTGAGAATTCAAAACGCTGCACAAATGTGCGATTTTGCGGATCCTACTAGGACAAAGGTTTAAAAAATCAGCGTTGGACCGTCAATCCATGGAACGCGAGAAAGCAAAGAAATATATTTGACAATAAGGAAAAGGGCTTTTCTGCAAAAAACGTGAGCTCAACCGCTAGAGAGGTCGCGAAAAAAATTTTACACAAAGTGTGGGGGTCGGAAATGAAAATAGTTTGCGCACCACTGATTTATAATCAAAATTGTTAATTCATATAAGTCAATCTGAAACTATGTCGTCGACATAAGTTACATTTTTCTATTTATAATTTTGTTCTCTTGACTCAGTTTTTTATCTAAACAGTAAGCAAAGTAGCTATTTGAGACATTGCATTCGTTAACATTCGATCATAAAATCATTCATTGCGCACATTTTTATTTTATTTTTTGTTACTCCTTATTATGTTTTTTCTACAGCTAATAATTAATATTTTAGTTTCATTTTCGAAAGTTTATTTTTAAAAAAATACTACTCAAATGTTATGGTTATATATTTAGAAATGTTTTTGAAACCTTCTATACTTATAAAAGGCAATGTTTGTGTGCGTGTGTGTGTGTGTGTGTGTGTGTTTGTCTGCGATGTCCAGACGAATCTATCGCACTTACAGCCATGAAATTTGGCACACAGATAGTCGTAATGGTGACTGAGTGCACCTCGAAGCCGAAATTTTAAATTTTAATCTAGAATTTTTTTTATTTAATGTTTTGTGTTGTTTTGGTTGATTTTTCGCACTAATTTCTCAATAGAATGGTTTCAAATAACTGTACGACAAAAATAGATACACCATCGGAAAGAGCACGCGATGTCCGTTCTAATGAAGTTAGTTTTGAATTTCTAACGCAATTTACTGAATTTTGAGAAATTTTAAAAAAATACCCAGTTTTGGCATCAAGATGTTACTTTTGATTTTAAATTTGCTGCATCCGACTTTCTAATAACACTATTATTTTCAATTTTTTTCAGCTTATAACTGCAACGGTTCTGTCGGATTTAAAACGAGAATGGTTAAAATATCTTTTTTAGTTTTTTTAAAATTAATTTTTTCCTGGTAGTTGAACGATATGTTTCCTCTAGCGAAGCTTCCGCCCACGACAGTCTCCGGAACGTTGCGGGCAATTTCATTGGCTGAAGGGCCAGGGTGACGTCATTACTTTCGCGTTCTGCGAGGAGATGATGTATTTACTCCATGACTTCGATTATTATTTTTAAGCGTATCTTAACTTATTTCTTTGGCTTTCATACTTTGCTCGCGGTGTAATAAATATCACATTGTAATTTTTTAACATTATTTGGATTTAACGGTACTCGGTTGAGAGGAAAAGGAGGCGGACCAACTCAATAATATATATATATTTCTGTTTTGATTTAGTTTTTAAAACTTTCATTTATGCAATTGTATGTGGGCTTTTTTTTATTTTGTTGAAATCCCGATCCCACGGGCAACGCCGTGCGCGTACTGCTAGTATTTTATATATTCAATAAACTACCAAAATTTTGTTTCCATTTGTCTAATTGCGTCTTAAAATCTTGGAAATATACAGGTTACAAACTATTAAAGCCTAACTGCGTTGAAAAATTTATATGCAAATTAATAAAAAGCAGAAGAAGAGACTGAAAACTATTTTTTTTAAATCCCGGAAATGTGTTTCTGGACTACCTTAAAAGTAAATTAACTCTTTTTCAATTGGATAAGCTAAATAGATTAAATTTAACGTATTTATGAAGAGATTTAACTGCAGAGAGAATATGTACATTCGGAATTATAATTTTTTTTAAACGAAAATAAATTTGTTTTATGGTTTTATAGCTATAAATACACTGTAAAAAAATTTAGCGTAACACAACACTAAAAATGGTGGCAACTACTTTACACCAAAAGTGGTGTAGTAAAACACACACAATTATTTTTGGTGTAGTGAAACACCAAAGATAGTTCTTGGTGTGATCAAACACCCGCAATGTTCCTTTACCCTACCTTTGGTGTAAAGTAGTTGCCACCATCTTTGGAGTTCACTAACACTAAAACACACGTATTCATTTATTACCACCTTATTTATTAACAGATTCATTTATTTCCGCCGTATGGTATCATTCAATCTCCCAAAAATTTTGAAACATGAACCGAAACAAAAGAAAATTAGTATTTTCTGTTATAGTGAATATGTTTATTCTTACGTTATTAACACTAATTTTAATATTATATATACAAACGGTCACTTAATGATTTCTAGACACAAATTATATCAATCTATAGCAAGTTATGATCTCAAGTAAATAACTTCATTCCTAAAACATTTCTCTGACTAGACTTCCAGAATCTCGCACTTCACAACAGGTAATTTTGAGCATCTAATCGAAATACAGTCAAACCCCGTTATAACGAACCCTCAACGGACCGACTCAGAAGTTCGTTTTAACCGAGGTTCGCTGTATCCGTATTTGCAAAAAAAAAAAAAAAAAATGCCCTAACATGCTAATATACTACTTCTATAATCATGTTTTTAAATAAGGCCACTTCCACTTTTTCTTTTTCTGCCTTTCGCAACCTCTTGCATCCGTTTGTTTCTTTCATATGAAGAGATGATAGAGTCACGATTCTTCCAAATAGTGGCTACAGTTGATTTAAACAGGGAAAATTCTTTACAAATGGTTGATTGACTTTCGCCGTTTTGTAATTTTCGAATAAACTTACCTTTATCCTCGATCGGAAAAGCTTTTCGCTTGCCAACGTTAGCCATGGTTACTGCAAAGTTCACAGAATGATAAGCAATTAAATTAAAATGGCAGAGAAAACAAGTGATTGCTCCTCGGTCGTCTGACCAGAAAGTCCCCCCCCTTCCCTGGTTGACACCAGGCCAGGTGTCCATCGGGGGGAGGAGGGGAGATAGAAACTGTAAAGAGCCTTGCCTATTGTTCCTTTGTCCCACTTATGTGGTTAGCAGAGATTTTAACAAAGGTACAATCGGCGAGGAATGTGGTCTTTGGACCAGAGTATTTCATGCAAAAGGGTAGTAGTTGTCTATTGTAGAAGTTGGGTTGACTTGAGCACAAATAGTAAAAAATGCCCCTTGGGCAAGTGAAAAGTTCGAAGTTTTAGAAATTTTCAGTTCGCTATAACCGAGTCTCTAACGTTTGTTATTCGTTATAAACGTATGAAAATACATTATTAACATAGGGCTTCAGTTTGGACCATGTAAAAGGTTCGCTGTAACCGAGGGTTCGTTATATCCCGGGTTCGCTTGTAAGTTATTTGTCACAGGATCGTATATTCCACCCCACTGGTTTACGTCCCCTTTCGGAGAATTCCTCTCCTGGCAATCACCAATCAATGCCATCATTGGCAGGAAAAGTTTGCAAAATAGGCAGCACTGATTGTGAGTGAATTCAATCCTGCAATAGAAAATTCCTATGAGAAAAGAGGAACCAAACTCATTACTGCGTGTTTTGAATTGAAGTAGCAAAAAGGCTATAGTTCGTAATTTTGAATTATGGTCAAATAGCACCCAAGTAGGCACACTTCTTTACATATATTTTATTCCTACACACATGCAGATGCATGTTATGCATATCGTAATTTTTTGAAAATCTCTCTAAATATTAATCTTTATTCTTCATTTCATTCATTGAGATTTCATAGTGCGTATTTAAAAAAATATATCAATTCTGTCGATATTAAACTTTATTTCATACTAGTATTTCATTTTAGATCGTTCGTCATTTCGTTTTACTTTTTTGTATGAACTAATTTTTTAAAGTTATGTAATAAAATTTTCTAATGCCTGTAATATTATGTAACATAAGGATTGATACAGATAAATAGTAATGCATGAATGTTTTACATTATATTTTCCTGTTCATTGGATACCAAGTATATATACTATCCGTACAGAGAACATAAAATAAGTTTTAGCTGAGTTAATTTAAAGATTACTCATTAATTTATGCCTCCTTGAATTTTTCAGACTTACTACAATTTCATATCTGGAATGTTCATCCTGCAGATATTATGTATTTATTATTATTATTTGTCTGAGAATAATAATATAAAAATTGCAGAGAATGTAATATTCTTTACATGGAAAAATTAACAACTATATAAATTACTAATAAAAAAGTCAAAATGCAACTGCTCTCATTCGTATACTTTTAATATCCTGTTATGTAAGCTTACTCTACCATCTTAAAAGTCAAAATCACTGTCTGTTAATAATTAGAAACAACAGACCACTGGCGAAATTAAAGACTCATCAGATCTGAAAAATTTCTGTTGTCTATATTTTGTGAATTGAATTTGAAGAATTTTGAATATTTTATGGAGAATTGTTTCTTAAGATTAATACACACAGATAAATTATTTTCAGTAGTTAAGAATAACGGAATAGTTAATTAGTCATATCCAATAATTTATGTAAAATATCTGTAATAGCATTAATCGATTCTCATATTTACTAAAAATCATTTATTGCACAATGTAAATAAAAAAAAATTATAAATAAATGAAACCCAAAATATAATAAGTCTGTATGAACCTAAAAAGCTTAATTCTTTCCTTTAGTAAAGTTATGAATTTAGAAACTATCTAAATTACACTTTGTCATTGTTTCTTAATACATTTTTACAACTATTTTTATATAATCTTCAAAGATTGTCTAAAATTCTTCACTAGGAAATAAAATCAAATATATTAATATAAAAATAACGCCGATTCATGGAATACTTATTCTTTTATGTTGAATACACTAATTCATACATGCCTATAAACAATTGTTAAATTTCCTTTGAAAATGCCAGTACTTAACATAAGTACCTTTCAACAGTTAGCATTTCCCTCCGCTGGAAATGCTATCAGCCGATAGGTGGCTAATCAAGTTTCAGAAAAGAACATCCTCTGGCAATAGGCTGCATTCCATTCCTCAAACCATGTGCTTTGCTATGAAATGAGATATGTTTTGTGACGTTCTAAGTAAAAATTGAAATTTCTTTTCATAACTGAATTTTTACTTTCTCGTATACGAAGTATACAAAGAGAAAGTATTGTAATCGTCAAAAAATTCGAACTCGAGATTTTGACGAATCTCCACGTTTTAGACCTCCCTGAGTCCGAAAAACACAATTTTCGAATTATGTCTGTCTGTGAACACGATAACTCGAAAACTATTAGAGCTACGGGGATGAAATTTGGTATGTGAACTTGTCACATAATTTGTAGGTTGCTATCAAATTTTGGACAAAATCCGTCAACGGGAAGTCTGTCTGTCTGTATGACAGCGGTCATGCGAACACTATAACTCAAAAACTTGATTAGCTAGATGGATAAAATTTGGTACACAGTTTTATCGTCACGAATGTAGGTCCGAATAAAATTTTGTCAAAGGGTTGTCAAAGGTAAAAAAAAAAACCGTCAAAGGGTTGACTGTCTGTCGATCCGTATAATTTATTTTTGAAGAGAATCCGTTATCTCCACTCGCATGCGTACTGGTTACTGCTGTTCCCGTAATACGGTCTGTCTTGGTTCACTTCCAAATTCTTCTCGAATATAAGTGAATTAATTATGGAGTGTTTTCTTTTAATTTTTCTTTCACGCCGAAACATTTTCTTAATAAGAGTTGCATATTTGATTTGCGGTTAGTTTTATTTTGTATATTTCGTAATGCATTTTTTTCTGAGTGGATTTTGCATTATTTTTACTCTGACAGAACGAAAGTTGTTGTTAAAAGTAAAGTTATAAAGTAACAAACCAAAATTAGTGTCAATTGATTCATCAGTTCTGTTCTTCATGCTTTTTTAATTTCTTAAGCACTCTGCCAATGTGCATGATATTTTCAACTACAACTATCGATAGTAAATTTGTAACAATCAGATCGGAGATATTGCTGGCAAGCTAAAAGGCTGCTTAGATGTGTGCAAATCTTTTAGTAACTTACATCATATAATTGAAATTTGGTATGTGGTCTTCTAATTTATCCACGCGGTGGAAGGGGAAACAGCACCTTTTTGGGGAAGTATACGAGAAAGTTTAGGGGAGGCCACTCCCGCTGGTTTTTGCTCCAAATCCAAAATGAATCGGGCTCTTTCGTTCCACTTCATTCTTTTCTTGTTTTCTTGTTTGTGTTGTGACTCACTGATCGAGCTGTTGATACAGATAGACGGGGAATGTCTCGTAGTCGTGGGGGATGTGCAGTTCAGTCTACAGTCGATCTCTCGACGCCAAGAATGAAGCACCATTCCAGTACTACAAACTGATATCACGGCAAGTTACCGACAGCCATGAACTCTAACCTTTCATGAGTGGAGGTAGCCCCCCTGCGGGGGGGCAGGAACTCCGTTGAAATATGTTGTAGATGTGCAGTTCTGGCGCATGTGTTGTTATTGTAGTTATTTTGTGCTCAGACTTAGCCCACGGGAATTCTCATTTCGAAGGTCACGCCTCAGACAGGGAAGTTCTCTATGAGTGAGGAGCAGTATTATGTTATACATAATACCAGAAGTGGGGGGCATAGACTTGGATGAGCCCCCCTTTTAGAGAGACGGGATGAGGGAACTTCTTTTGTAATTTTGATCTTCTTTACTTTCTCGTATACGAAGTATACAAAGAGAAAGTATCGTAATCGTCAAAAAATTCGAACTCGAGATTTTGACGAATCTCCACGTTTTAGATCTCCCTGAGTCCGAAAATCACAATTGGAATTATGTCTGTGAACACGATAACTCAAAAACTATTAGAGATACAAGGATGAAATTTGGTTTGTGATCTTTACTTATAATTTGTAAGTTTCTGTCAAATTTTGGACAAAATCCGTCTACGGGAAGTCTGCCAATCTGTCTGTCCGCGGTCATACGAACACTATAACTCAAAAATTTGAATAGCTAGATGGATAAAATTTGGTGCACGGTTTTATCGTCATGAATGTAGGTCCGTAAAAAATTTTGGGCCAAATCCGTCAAAGGGTTGACTGTCTGTCGGTCTGTATAATTTACTATTGAAACCAATCCGTTATCTCCACACGCATGCGTACAGAAGCAATCGTCTGTGCTCCCGAAAGGAGCGAATTACGTCAGTTTGTCCTTGAGACGGCAAGAGCAGTCCTAGCAGTGTGCGGCAGACCTAGCAGTGTGCGATGGATGCGTTTTAATCGGTACGCATCTCTTTGAATTCTTTACCTAGATATTTTTCAATCACTAGAAGGAAAAAACCTTCTGATAGTCATTGGATTCTGGATAACAGTAGGTTCGAATATTTTTAGCCACGCGGGGGAAGGAGAAACGGCTCCTTTTGGGGGAAGTATACGAGAAAGTTTAGGGGAGAACACTCCCGCTGGTTTAGTTATTGTTTGGCCTCTGATGGAGGCGTATTATTTAATGTTTTTCAAAAGTGGAGGATTTTGTTTTCTTAATAAGAGCCCACTTTTACTTTTCGCCATATAACGTAAGTTGATAGCATGAGTCCTCCGGCAATTATTTAAGGTGGGATCCGCAGATACTACACTATCACTAATCATAAAAGTACTTCGTCTTTTGAGAGGCTATATCACTATTTATAATACTGTCAGTTGATTTTAAAAGATCTTGTAATTTAGGAGTTAGAAAATAATCCAGTTTTTATTGATATTTTTATTTGACACAACTTTGGTTTTATTATTACATTTACTTTGAAGAACTATTGCAGACATTTAGAATTTCTAGTTAATTATTTCATGATATAAACCAGTTATCAAAATATCAGTAAACTTACTGTTGGAATTAGAAGTTTGTAAAATAATTTTTACTACTTTTCATAACGACTTATATCGACTATATATCGAAACTACGTTTTTGTACTTAATGGCTTCTTCCTGTATATTTTATAAGCATGTTTCGAGTTAATACGCAATATATTGTGTTAGTTGAAGTTTAATCATTTGCCTTTTTACCATTTCAGTAGCGGTGTTTTTCCTTTCGAAACCACATTTTTAAAAATTGCTTTCGTACCAGCGAGATATTTCCACATTGTATATCCTCTATGCACATTAAATTAAATCAACATTTGGCATTTACTTGTTTTCTTTTTCAATGTATAATAAATAAATAAAAACCAACAGTTGCTTCTAAGTCTATAATTTTATATAAATTTGCTTTCAAAAATAGCTATAGTCTTAAAAAATAATAACCTAGAAGAGCTTCTGACTTATTTCATTGTATTTCTTTGATTAAAAACGTTAACGTGTTTGGCTGACAAAAATTTTTTGGGGAGATTCGTTAGTGTGGTGTGGAATTTAGATTAGAAGTTGAGTCTCCGTGATCACATACCGTATTTCTAAAAGGAAATTAGAAGTTAAACTCTGGAAGGTGGTAATTTCGAGTTAAATGGACCGAAGCTAAAAAATACTAGAGCAAATTTGGTGATGATTTTCGTTTTGAGATAGTTAGAACTCCCGGCAAAACGCGAGGTTTGCTAATCATTGCGATTTAAATTGGTAAAGCAGTTTTCTCTTCATGAAAATGTCTCTTTATTAAGTTGCAGTTCAGAAGAAAGCACTGCAAGTTTTTTTTTTATTAAATAAAACTAATATAAAATTTATAAATAGATTTTTAGAATCTTTAATAGAAATGGCAATTAGTAAAAAATAATTAATGGTGAAAGAAAAGAAATCTTAAAAATTATTCCTTTATATAGTTTATATTTGATCTAAGAACGTTAATTCATTATTCTTCTTGAGTAGCAGAAAACGTTGTAACAATATCAACGTAGTTCTAAAGTCTTCATTCTGAATCTTTTTTTACAGAAATGAGAATAAAAGGATACTATATATATAATATATTGCTCATTTGAAAGATGTAATGGCTTAATAAGACAATTTATTTTACATTAATATTTCAGAGTAAATCAAGCTGTCAAACTACTTTATTAATGGAAAAGAATCTATTCGTCTTACCCTCTGCCCCAAACATTTAATTGCGGATCAGTTTCAAGAAAGTTGATTTCAGTATATTGCGTATAAAAAAATGCAAAATTAAAATTAAAACATAATTTTAATGAAAATAGTAAGAAAAAATGGCAAAACGTTTTTAATACAATTTATATACTATCTATATAATCATGGGATATGATATTTTAAAATTATAAAGCAACATATTTTTTAGAATTATTGAACAGCGTAATATAAAAATTGCAAAAGGTAACTAATTAGGAGTACTGTCAGAATAATATTCTTGAATTTAAACGTTATTTGATTTTAGTTTCAATAAGTTCGAGTGCATGGTCTTTATAAATTAAATAAAAGTTTGAAACTACAGAAAAAGAAAATCTTGGAGCCCCCAAAAGTTGAGGCGCCCCTAGGCAATTCACTATTTTGCCTACTTAATAATCCGCACCGCTGAATAAGCTCACGTATTTCCCGCGTCCTTTTAAATCCCGTAATTCCAATTCAATCCCATTTACTCTAAGAAACCAGAGGGAGTGGTCTTCCCTAAACTTTCTCGTATACTTTCCCAAAAAGGTCCTGTTTCCCTTCCCCCCACGTGGATAAAAAAATTCGAACCTACTGTAACCCAGAATCCAATGACTATCAGAAGGTTTCTCATTGTACATTATAGTGATTATAAAATATTTACGTAAAGAATCAAATTCAAAGAGATGCGTAGCGATTAGATGCGAACCGATTTTCCACTCTTACCGTCTCAAGAACAAAGTGGCGTAATCCTTCCTTTATAATCAATACATTGAACAATGATGTATACGCTGCAAAATGTTTAATACAGTTCAAATTCTTTAAGAGGGTAATTCCGTCATAACATGTTAGATAAAGATCAATTATGAAAGCACAATCAAAATTAAATAGGATGTATAGAGGCATCATAGCATACTTATAGAAAAATATAGTTCATACAAGCTAGAATA
>BGPR01038427.1:0-14713 GCA_013235015.1 Araneus ventricosus | reverse complement strand
GTCATTTGATCTAAGGACTCATTTAGACTGGTTGGTTAGGAACTTAGGAAGGTAAGACTTCTGAGGACTTAAGGATCTGATGATAACGAGATCAATAGAAAACGACGTCTCTGAGAGGAAAGAAAAATTTTCAGATTCGTGAGTCAAATTTTGCTTGATCCGAATTTTGGCAGGCAGAGAAATTGCATGATTACGAATCGGTGCGCCATGAATTAACAAAACACCGTGGGTAGTAAAAACGCGGAGGAGAAAAAAGACATAAGCCGAGGGTCTTCGGAGAAAAATAGGGATAGGAAGATTCGAGGAGAGAAATCTTTTAATTGGCGTGATCAGAATTCACGAGACCAAAGAGATCACCAGAAGGCCTATGAAAAGCCTAGAACAAAATGTCACGAATGTGGAAGCACGTGGAGACACTTAAGGCCTGGATGATCGGAAGATTAAAAGGCAAATTTGACGCAAAAAGTAAAGTGAGTATTGTTAGCAGGATGGTCCTTTTAACGTAGTTAGAAGAGTTCATGAGGATAATACGAGCAAGGCATATATCCAGTAATTGATCAATCTTCGGAGATATGTGAGTAAAGCCTAGATTTGAAGTACCTGCTATATTAGATTGAATTGACCGGAGATGGGGGTCGTCAATACAAAGGCGGCGTATTGGAAAAATCTCAATAATATGACGCATTACTGTTTAGGGAAAACCATGATTAATCATAAATCAGAAAGAGATAGAGCCCTAGCAGATAAACGCAGTGTAACGCGCGCTCAAAGTACCAAGAGAAACGAAGACAGAAACACCGGGGGGGGGGGGGGTGGTAGGAAGAGCTTATGCCAGAAATCCACAAGTAGAGCGCGCATGAATTACCAGAAAGCGGGACGCAAGAGTAACCCAGGTTTGAGTAAAGAAGTGAGTCGTAGGTGTTCCAAGGACGCAGAAAAAGACCGCAAAGCAATCTAATATTGTCTTATAGCAGAGTGTTGGAAGAAGGGGAGAAAGATAAGAGTTCAAAATAGAGAGGAAGTGTTATTTCGGAAGGTCAAGGCACCACAGAGGTGTTGTTAGAAAGCAACTAGTCATTCAGTAGAATTGCGTTTAGGAATTTTAAATTAAATTGTCATGAGGGCATAGCAGCAATTAGGAACTACGAACACGAAGGATAGATACTTCGTTATTATTTTGGCCAAATTATAAGAGACACAGAAGAATTTGAAAACATGCCATCCGTGTCAGAAGGTGGGTAAATCTGGGTGAAATGAAAAAAAGCGCCGTTAAAGTTAGTACCAATAATTTCGGAGGTGTTTGCTAGATTAAACGTGGATATAGAGGACCTTTGCCAGAGTCCGATAATAGGAACAAATATCTGTTAACAGCGATGTGTTTATCATCCAAGTATCCAGATGCTATACCATTGACGGATGTGAAATCTACGCCCGTTATTGACGCACTAATTCAAGTGTTCAGTAGATTAGGTTTTCCCAGAGAATTACAGATGGATCTCGAGACAAATTTCACGAGTGAGTTGACCGAAACCTTTCTAGAGAAATGCGGGATTAAGGAGGTACATTCGTCCGTTCATCGACCCCAATCAAATGCCGTGGAACGGTTCCACAGAACTATTAAACGTCTTTTATTTATTTTTTTAAAGAAAAGCACACTACAGAGAAAACTCCATTTACAGAGTGCTGACAAACACACAAAGAACAAAAGTCACAATGAGTAAATAAAAATAAAATAAAATAATATATATATATATATGCCTTAGAAAGCAAAAAGTAGACCACAGAGAATACATAAAATCATAAAACTTATGCAAACGTATATATAATTAAAAACGAAAACAGACAATCACAAAACTTTAAGACATACCTATGACACCAAAAGCTGTATTTTTTTTTTTAATTTAAAGTTCATTTCAAAAAACAAGGTCAAAAGTAAAACACGCAACACGAGGTCTAATAAAAAACACACAGGGTTTAAAAATGTAAAACACATTAGAGATAAAAAAAAAAATTGTAACGCGTAAATTGTAACATCAACGCGAGTAACAAGTCTTTTTTTTTTTTTTTACTCAATTTTCGAGCGCGGAACAGTCTGTTACAATTTTGAAAGGAATTCTAATAAGTAAACACGAAATTTATTTACTTTTATCACAGCAAAGCTCTAAGTTCACTTAACTAGAATATTTCTTCTCGGCGTCTGCTGTTTTCTTACTCATGTAATAGGTGGGATGGAAGTTTTTGATCATCGGGGGATTTCTGCATTAAAATAGCTCCCTACCCCTCTAAGCTAGCGTCAGCGTGCAATTCAATTGCGTAATTAGGGCTATAAATTCTTAATACAGGTTTTTCAGCTAACATTAATTTTAACTGATTAAATGAGATTCTTTCCTCTTCGCCAAATTCAAACTTCCGGTCTTTCTTCAAGAGATCACTTAATGGTCTAGCAATGAGTGGGGTATTTTGGGCTAAACTTTCGAAAACATCCGGCGAGTCCCAAAACTATGAATTTGTTTTAATATTGAACTGGAAAATTAAGGATAGCTTTAGTTTTTAGAGTAGATGGGAAGATTTTACCGTCTTCAATGGCATGGCCCAAGAATTCAATGCGCTTTTCCAAAAAATGAGATTTGTTAAAGTTGATCTCTAGTTCATATTGTCGCGGTCTAGCTGAATGCTCAATGGCCGAATGGTTAGGAGCGCTGCTTTGCCATGCCAAAGGATTCTGGTTCGAATCCCTGGATGTTTTCAATTATTATTTCGATAATTTAATTTATATGCAAAACAGCATTTATGTAAATTTCATATATGTAAATTACCCCTTAATTATTCTTATTAACTGTAACTGTATTATTAACTGTTTCAGCCCTTTCGCCAACTGTATATAAGCAGATGTAATATTTAGTTCTGGGAATAAAGTCTCGAGTTGAGATTAGCAAGTTTTGTCTTCATTCGACTTTAGTAAATGCATCCAATCGATTATCCACGCTAACTTTATCTACGCGACAGTTTGGTGGAGGCGCCGGGTACGATAAATACGACGGAAGAGCTACGCAGAAGTCGACGAGTTCAAGGACATCCTCCAGAGTTTGGCCTATTACTGGATCCAATTAGAGGTCCGAGAAAAATGCCCGACTCGAAGGAAACTGCGCCAAAACTGCCTGATGACACCAGTTCCGTTCCTATCAGCATTCCGCCAGTACCGATCCTGACGTACCAGCTACCTAGAAATCCCTGTATTTTCTCCGGAGATGACCAACAAGACGCTAACAAGTGGCTGATGGACTTTCAACTAATCGTCACCTATAACCATTGGGATGATCAGATGTGCTTGGCTAACGTCATTTTCTATCTCGCCGGACAACCCGACAGTGGTTCGACAACAATGAGGACACTTTCACCAATTTTACTACGTTCAAAAATTCCCTGAACAATGCGTTTTGCCGAACAGATGACCTACGACGCCAAGCTGAGAGATTGCTACTCACACGTACACAGCAAATTGGAGAGACGTCTCAATCGTATATCCAAGACATTCTCTCTCTGTGCCGGAAAGCTAATCCTTCCATGTCGGAAGACGAAAAAGTGGCCCATCTCATGAAGGGTCCAGAGGACTTGTACCAGACTCTCTTAGTTCAGGACTTTAGGACAGTCGACGAGTTTGTAAAAAGATGCCGTGAGATAGAAAGTCTTCGACGAAGACGTATCACCCGAACAAGATTGCAGAGGCTTTGTGTCGATTATAGAAGACTGAACAAAATCACCAAGAAAGACGTCTATCCGCTGCCACGCATCGATGACGCTTTAGACTGCCTAGCTGGTGCAAAAATTTTCTCCATGATTGATTTAAAGTCAGGCTACTGACAAATAGAAGTTGACGACAAAGACAGGGAAAAGACTGCATTTGTGAAGTCAGATGCCATTTATGAATTTAAAGTCATGCCATTTGGATTATGCAATGCCCCAGCTACATTTGAGCGGATGATGGACACGGTACTACGAGGCCTCAAGTGGAATATCTGTCTTTGCTATCTCGATGACATCATTGTGTATGCACCGAATTTCCTGGAACACAAATTTCGTTTGAGGAAGGTTTTGAAATGTATCCAAGAGGCAGGTCTAACGCTAAATTCCGATATCGCAAAGCCCTTGCATGATTTATTGAAAAAAATGCAAAGTTTTCATGGTGAACGCAGCAAAAGGAATCTTTCTGAACTCTGAAGAAGTTACTGACCAGTGGCCCTGTTTTGGGACGTTTCCTTCCAAACGCAGAAACCAAGATACACTCGGACGCTAGCGGATATGGCATTGGCTCAGTATTAGTACAGTTCCAAGACGGTAAAGAAAGACCTAATGGCCTACGCATCCAGGTCTCTGACAGCTGCCGAAAAGAACAACTCTACGACCGAGAAGGAGTGTCTTGCTGTCGTCTGGGATATCAGTAAATTTAGATCGTATCTCTTCGGAAGACCCTTCACCGTAGTAACGGATCACCACTCTTTGTGCTGGCTAGCCAATCTCAAGGATCCCTCCGGAAGACTTGCACGCTGGGCTTTGAGGTTGCAGGAGTACGACATCAACATCGTCTATAAGAGCGGTCGTAAACATTCCGATGCTGACTCATTGTCAAGAAAGCCTCTTTTCGAAGCAGTAGTCGAGAACTGTGATGAAATTCCTTCCCTTGCAGCTATCACAGATTACAGAAAAGAGCAGCTAAAAGATAAACACTTGAAGTCCATAATTAGAACTCTCGAGAAAGGTGACGGTTACCAAAGTTATCAGATGAGAAACAATGTGCTGTAGAAAAGAGGCTATGACCCTATGAGACAACAGTGGCTTTTGGTGGTACCCAAACAACTCCGCCGTGATGTCTTGAAGAGTCTTCATGATGCTCCAACTTCCGGTCATCTCGGATTTGCCAAAACGTATGACCGAATAAGGAGGAAGTACTGTTGGCCAGGATTATATGGGAGAGTACGCCGATATGTGTCGCATTGTAGAGAATATCAAAGACGAAAATCTCCACCTCAACTTCCATCGGGACAACTCCATCCTATTAAACCCCCTGACGTACCATTTACTAAAATCGGAGTAGATTTTCTTGGACGCTTTCCGATTACACGAAACGGGAACCGGTGGATTATTGTTTGTACCGATTATTTGACAAGATTCACAGTTATCAAAGCGTTACCCACTGCTGAAGCAATCGAAATTGCTAAATTTTTAGTGGAAGAAATCGACTGAAGCACGGTGCCCCTAGAGAAATGATAAGTGATCGAGGACGTTCCTTCTTATCCAATCTTGTAAAAGACATCAATCAATTGTGCCAGACGTCTCATCTTCTAACGACCGCCTACCATCCACAAACGAATGGCTTAACAGAAAGTTTCAACAAAACATGCAGATATGCTGTCCATGTACGTAGATGTCGAACAAAGAAATTGGGATAACATCTTACCCTTTGTGACTTTCGCCTATAATTCGGCAAAACAAGACACCAGCGGATTTAGCCCATTCTTTCTCGTACATGGCAGAGATGTTGAGACTCCTCTCGACGTAATTCTCCCACACGACACAGAAAATCATGCCGATAATTATGTACAACAGCTGAGGAAGCTAGACAGCTTGCGAAACTACACTTCCTGGACGCCCAAGCAACGGATAAGCGACGGTATGACGAGAGGCACCGACCAGTCAATTACAATATTGGCGACTTAGTTTGGGTCTTTACTCCAGTACGAAAAGTTGGACTTTCCGAAAAGCTCCTTAGACGCTACTTCGGTCCTTACAGAATAACTCGACGCTTGTCTGACGTAACATACGAAGTACAAAGTATAGAAATGAATAGCAGACGACAAAGTAAAAAAGACGTAGTCCACGTCCTGAGGTTGAAACCCTATTATGATCCAAAGAAACAACTAGATAACGCAGGAGCGCACAGGATTCCCAGGAGACCTGTTACAAGGAGCCAGACCAGATTACAGCGGGACGCTGACTCCTCCTAAGGAGGGAGAAATGTCGCGGTCTAGCTGAATGCTCAATGGCCGAATGGTTAGAGCACTACTCTGTCATGCCAAAGGACTCTGGTTCGAATCCCTGGACTTTTATGTTTTCAATTATTATTTCGATTATTTAATTTATATGCAAAATAGCATTTATGTAAATTTCATATATGTAAATTACCCCTTAATTATTCTTATGAACTGTAACTGTATTATTAACTGTTTCTCCAACTGTATATAAGCAGATGTAATATTTAGTTCTGGGAAGTCTCGAGTTGAGATTAGCAAGTTTTGTCTTCATTCGACTTTAGTAAATGCATCCAATCGATTATTCACGCTAACTTTATCTACGCGACAATATTCACTAGCAATGCTTAGAACACGTTCGATTCGTTCAATTCCTTCTTCAAATGAGGAAGATAAAATGATGATGTCATCCAAGTACTGGAGAACAATACATCATTAATTAAAGGCCGAAAAATGGTGTTATTGTACCTTTGAAACACGGCTCGAGAATTACCTAATCCAAAAGGGACTTGAAGGAATTGATATTGGCCTTCATGGGTGACGAAAGAGGTACATTTTCTACTATCTTTGTTTACATCAACATGGAAGAATGCAATCTTAAGATCGATAGTACTGAAGACGCGTGATCCTTGCAATCTGTCTAAAATATCCTCGAGTAATGGGAGGGGAAATCTATCCTTTACAAGGACTTTATTTAATCTCCTTTAATCGAAGCAAACTCGAGGAGTTCCATTTTTCTTTCGGACGATTACCACTGGGCTACTGTATTCTAAAGAACATGGTTCTACAATCCCTTGTTCTAACCATTCAGCTACTTGAGTTTGGACAATTTTTTTCTCTGAAAAGGTAATCTACGAGGCTGATGGGAAATAGGTTCATTACTTTTTATCAAAATGTTCAATTCAACATTTGTTGTTTTAGTTTTGTGCGGTACGTAATTTAAAATTGATTGTTGTACCTTATCTTTAAAAATATTTGGAACGTCAGGTCCAATGTTTAGTTCAACTTTGTTAGGGATTACATCAATTGGTAGGGTGGATAATGAGTCAACTTCCTCTATACGCTGAAATTTTTCTTTAATCACAATTCCATTTTCATTAATTACCGTCTCACCTTGCATTAATACATTCATACCAACAATCACATCATAAGACATAACATTATTTTTTACAACACATATATCTGCATTACACTTGAAATCATCAATTTTAATGTTACCCTTAAAATAATCTAATGGGTTTGCTTTGCATTTACCAAATCCACTTGAAGAGAGATTCAATGAGTACAATTTACACATATTTAATTTATCAAACACTGATTAACGAAGCAACGTCACTTGACTTCCAGTATCGATAAGTGAATTAATGCTTATATCTTCAATTGTTACTTTATTGTCAAGCCTTGGTTTGAATTTAACGTCCAAAGTGGTTACTTCTGGTTTAGACTTCGTTTTATCATATTCTGAAGCTTTATGTCCGAAGGCTCCACATCCAAAGCATTTAAATCCTTTATCCTTATGTACACAGAATCGTGAGAGATGATTTGGGTCACCACAGTTAAAACAAAATTTCCTCTTGCGGCGACTTTCAAAATTATTATATTTCATTCTTTCAAACCCACCACTTGATTTTCCTTTTTTTGCACTTTCGTTTTAGAGTTGAATCTGTCATCATGCTCTTGTTTCGGTTTTAATTTATCAAAAGAATTAAATATAGGATTGGAATCATATCTTGCTTTGGTTTTTATCGAAAGCGCCTTTACTTTTCGCGTAATCACTCTTTATTACTTCATAAACTTGGAAGTTTTTCTTTAAATTCAAATAAATTCTGACATCCATACAAAATTGTTTTGTTTTCTTGCCTATCATTGATACCTTTAATCACATAATGCATTAAAGCGGCATCTTCAATTTTCCCAGAACTGTTTAATTCTTTCATTTTTAAAAAGTATTCTTTAGCGGATTCAGAATCCTTCATTTTTCGTTTACTCAAGAGTTCATGCAAGTGAGCTGAATTTATCTCAAAAGAAAATTTATCGATCAACGCTTGTTTCAATTTTTGCCACGAATTAATTTGTGGTTCCGTTTTTACAAAAAGCACGGCAACTCCGCCAAGCGACCTTTCATCAAAAAAAAATTTTTGTAAGTCTGACAGACTAAACAATTGGGAAATGTTTTCAAAGTGATCTAACCAATTAGCTATATTTTCATGCGATTCTGCATTAAATTTAGAAATGGTACTTTCGATATCGGAATAATTTATAACAGTATTCTGAGCAACAGAGCTTCTATACTTATCAACAAATTGCATATCATAAATTTTATTTGCATCACACTGCATATTACATTGCACTTCACACTGCATGGAAGAGTCTCTTTTATTTAAACTTTCATTTTCGAACAAGTCTGGTTTTTTTATTTTCTCTTTCGATATCATTCGCTGTTTCTTCATCAATGTCTGACTCATCAACATCTGCCTGCGAAGTTTCAGCTAATGCTTCAAGGCTACACAAGAAAAAAAGAATTCTTTTTGATATTTACGGCTTTGAGCCATCAAATGAAATATTTAAAATATTGCATAACGAAATTAGTTCGTTCAGCGAAAATGACTCATTCACACTTTCTAACTTCTTTTCAAATCCATCACTGTCAACTTGAAAATCGAAACCAATAAATTCTCGTATTCTCTTTTGATTTGATCTGTCGCCAAGAGAACCGAAAAGGAATTTATGCAAAATCTTTATTTTTTCTGATTTACAATTCTTCAATGCAGCGCTAATTTCTTGAATATCATTCAAAGTAGTCATTTTAACAAAATGAATACTACTTACCCCTTTAATAAGAAACGATATAATCCGGTTTCGTAAATAATCAACTTAATGTCCACTTTCACAGTTTTTTTTTATCCACAGAACCGAAAGGTTTTTTTTTAAAAAAAGTTTCAGTTCAGTAAATTTTCACAGTCTTAGAGAATTATTCCACACTTCACTGTATACCCTTCTTATTGATCATGTTCATTCATATCAATCGTCAACAATTATTGCGTTCTATCCCACTTCTGAATTCTGGGTGATGGGATGGCCGACTAAACACAACTTCTTTCCATTTAAATATTTAATGATGATTTAAAATAACAGTTAGATGACTAATTATGATGAAATAATTAACTATTTACAGAAGATCAACACAAAGAAATTATAGCTGCAGGGTTACACATATTCTTGTCGTTATAATCGTCTTTTGGAGTAAGCGTCATTTTCCAACATCGCGTCTCGATGTCAGAGCATCTACTGACGAATTCTGGTCAGATCCGCTAGAGGCGCCACTCAATTGGCGGGAATGAAGGGAGCTGCCGTTAGTCTGGCACGACAGTATTTTGTGCAAAATTCAGTAGCTACAGGTTCAACGATCTCTCCAGCAGATCGTCGACAGGGGGCAGACACACACCCTGTCAGGTATTCACTTTTATTATTATTAAAATAATCGCCTTTGACGACGAGCTTGTTCGTCGGTGATAGTGATTCTGTTTCACTTGTGTTGTGTCTCTTATGCATAATTTGATATTCATAGTTTTCTTAAGAAAGTATTTTTAAACTTCAGATAGTCATAGACAATATAGAAGCCTTGCCCTTGTTCATTGCGAACATGAACCTAACGTTCCTAATGGCGTCAAGTCATATGACATACTGTTCAGCAACGGATTCCGAGACTACCACTTTTGGACGATTTCACAGGAAAGAGATGTCAGGCAATGAGTCATATGAGGGTATTTCCGGAGTTCTTTGTTAGATCACGCTCAGTAAGATGTAAACATCACCCTTCCATTCTCGACTTTCCCCCTATTTTGATGAAAATAACTCCGCCCGGCTCATGCGCAAAAGCGCGGAGGGTTTCTGAATTCGCTGCTAAACAATAACTGTCGCGTCATCTATCAATGGTAAAGCGTTCCGCATTTTTAACACTGATCTGAGAAATGCGCTTAAGCTCATAGCCTTAAAGAGTTTACTCTAAATCTAAAATTAGCCAAAAAAATTCTTTGAAAATCTCCCTAACATTAAAAATCACTTCATGTAAATTGTAAGCGCTCCAGATAAATTTTATATAAATAATTCCAATCTTTTCAGCATTCTTTGCCCCCGCCCCATTTTTTTCTTTTTTTTTTCTATATTCCATCACAACTGCTTAAAACATTCCTCCCACAGACTTGGTAGCGTTGCGGTAGCGTCTTTCTCCCATCTTTTCATCTCGAGTTCGAGCCGCGCGTGATTTTTGCCTCCGTTATTTGTCAACAAATACTTCAACTTCCCCCCCTTTTTTCATACCTAAAAGGAAATATTAGATTTTAATTCTTCCAATACTCTCATTTAGCTTTTTCTTATTTTATTTATTACTATTTTCTCAGTAATTTTTAAACATTTTGTTTTAAGTTTTAAAATTCTCTCCTCATCTAAATTTTTCTCCAATTTTGCAAAAACATTTCAACAATGTTATTATCGAAGATTGAAAAAGCCTAATATTAGATAACTTTAGAATAGTTTGTTGTTTTGTTATGTACAGGATAATTATTCGAGATTTGTTTTTTTTCCCGCGCCTTTCAATTCAATAATTTTTTAAATTTATAAATGGATGTTTTTAGTGACTAGATTTAAATGGTTATCATGAATTTAGTTTTGCGTTACACAAAATGTAGTGAATTCTCTCTTTTTACAGAAAAACTTTATTTTGAGTTTTAATTAGTTTCAATATGTAAATTATTTTTAGATGAGAAATTTAATTATTGTACTTCAAATTTTTCACTACTTATTATCTTTTCCATTTTTTAAAGAATCTTTTCACTCATCATTTTTTAACACTTAAATATAAGGGATTAACTCAAAGTTCATTATATGCAAAAACATCCTGTACATTTTCGTTTTGTGTATAAAGAATTAAAATTCAGTTATACTAACTAACCTGTTCACTGTTTGTGTTTTTAAATTCATTTTTTGTCCTTATTGCAATTATTGCTTTCAGCTAACAAAAATAGAAATGTTGAAAATGTCAGCGTTGATTTCCTTATTTTTCATCACTTATTACTATTAATAAAAGACTGGCGAACCAGCTGGTCGCCGTAGACGCCTAGTTAATGATAAATAAAAATTTAATTGAAAAATTTTTTTTATGGTAATGGAATTTCTTGCAATCCAAAAGATTTTTTGATGATTTTTATAAATGCTGATGAAATGCATAATAGAAATTTTTCGTGATAAAATATGTTTTCAAAATATTCGTGAACCCTAATATTCTGTGCCTTTCTATTTGGGACCATGATTCATGATCCCAAATTAAGATTCGATAAATTAACATTTAGTAAAGAATATTGATAAGTATATTCCCAATTTAAATTATCGCAGTCCACCTTTAGCTAGATGTAATAGAATAAATTATTATTTTTTTTTTCCTCCTCTTGGTAATTCCCGTTTACTACATATGGTATAGTACAGTACAATTAGCCTAAAAATCGGCAAAACCCAAACATCCAAAGAGAAAAGTTCTCTCCAGCGTCAAATTGCTCCATACCCTCCCCGTAGTCTCTAATGCTAATAAAGATGAATGTGTGTCTGTTGGCGGTGTACAGAACAGACCGTAGAACATAGAGCTACCAAATTTGGCACAGATATACTTTCGATGCTGAAGATGTGCAACTCGGAGCCGTTTTTTACAAATTTTAATTCAAATTTAACTTATTTAAAATATAAACCAAATTTCGTCGTTTTTTGCCAATAACTTCTGAATGAATTGATTGACAAAGAAATTTGTCATGTCATTTTAAAGAGCAAAAGATTATCTTTCCAATTATAAATTTTTAAAGTAATCGGAACTTTAAGGTCGCTGGTTGCGAGAGTAGAAATTGACGTAGTCGAAGCGGGGCGTAGCAGCTGTAATGCGAGCGCGAGTATCTTCAAAACAAAATTATTATTGATGCAATCGCTTCTGCAGTTCACATACTAAAAATGGAACGATACAAAGAAGATTAGCATGGCCCCTTTCCAAGGATGACACGCTAAATGGTGAAGCGTTCCACATTTTTAACACTCATCCGAGAAATGCGCTTAAGCTCCTAGCCTTAAAGAGTTTACTCAAAATCTAAAATTAGCCAAAAAAATTCTTTGAAAATCTTCCCAATATTAGAAATTACTTCATGTAAATTGTAAGCGCTCCAGATAAATTTGATATAAATAATTCCCCTCTTTTCAGCATTCTTTGCCCCCCCCCCCAATTTTTTTTGTACCTATATTCCATCACAACCGTTTAAAACATTCTCTTCCACGGACTTGATAGCGTAATGGTAGCGCGTCTTTCTTCCATCATTTCTCCTCGAGTTCGAGCCGCGCTCGAGTTTTACCTTCGTTCAGTGTCAACAATACTTCGTCATTTCCCCCCCCTCTTTTTTGCATACCTAAAAGGAAATATTAGATTTTAATTCTTCCAATACTTTCATTTAGCTTTTTCTTATTTTATTTATTACTATTTTCTCAGTAATTTTTAAACATTTTGTTTTTAAGTTTTTAAATTCTCTCCTCGTCTAAATTTTTTTCACAATGTTATTAGGCTTTATCAATCGCCGATAATAGGTAGCTCTAGAATAGTTTGTTGTTTTGTTTTGCACAGAATAATTATTCAAGATTTGGTTTTTTTTCCCATGCCTTTCAATTCAATAATTTTTTTAAATTTATAAATGGATGTTTTTAGTGACTAGATTTAAATGGTTATCATGAATTTAGTTTTGCGTTACACAAAATGTAGTGAATTCTCTTTTTTTTACAGAAAAACTTTATTTTGAGTTTTAATTAGTTTCAATATGTAAATTATTTTTAGCTGAGAAATTTAATTATTGTACTTCAAATTTTTCATTACTTATTATCTTTCCCATTATTTGACAAACCTTTTCACTTATCATTTTTAACACTTAAATATAAGGGATTAACTCAGAGTTCATTATATGCAAAAACATCCTGTACATTTTCGTTTTGTGTATAAAGAATTAAAATTCAGTTATACTAACTACCCTGTTCACTGTTTGTGCTTTTAAATTCATTTTTTTTTTAAACTGCAATTATTGTTTTCATCTTACAAAAATTGAAATGCTGAAAATGTCCGCCTTAATAAAAGACTGGCGAACCAGCTGGTCACCGTAGGCGGCTAGTATGTAATAAAAAGTCACACGACCTCGAGCATCGGGGGAGGGGGTGGAAAGAGGTTGAAATGGTCATTTTTCACAGTTTTTCGGAGATATCTCGAAAACTATGGAGTTTTCAAATTATAAGTGAATTAACAAATTAAAGAGCGTAAAATTCTCTACAAATACATACTTTTATTTTTCTTCCAGCTTTAATAGTTTCCGAAATAATAGGTCTCAAAGTTTATCGCCATCTTGGATTTCATGCCCCTTTTTCAATTCCTACTATAGTTCACACTCTCCCTATATATATTAATTTATATACCTTGTTCAAATTTTCAATCGTTTAATAAAATACTTTTCTTTCATCCACTCAAGTTCAAATTCATTTTTTAAAAATTGTAGTGGATGACATTTGATGTTAATACAGTTTTTTAAAATATTAATTCATTAACTAAATTTAATTAATTAATTTTAGTTTTATATGGGAGAAAAAATTTCTAAAATAAAATTTTTCTTTGTTGACCTAAGTAGGAATTGACTTCAAAATTTTATTTTATATTACTTGTTTAGTTTATCTTGAATATCTCAAAATCTCTTCAATTTTTAAATTAAATGTAATCGGAAAATTAAAGAGCGTAAAATTCCCTACAAATGTTTGTTTTTGTTTTTGTATTAGCTTTAATAGTTTAGATTTTAATAGTTCCCGAGATAACGGGTCTAAAAATTTGCCTCCATCTTGAATTTTATCCTCCTTTTCTTAGTTTTTCTTGAATACCTCGAAAACTATTCGATTTTCAAATTACATGTAATACAACAAATTGATGATCGTAAAATTCCCAACCAATGCAAGCTTTTATTTTTTTTCTAGTTTTAATAGTTTCTGATATATGTTAGAAAAAATAAGACAGGGGGGATAAAATCCAAGATAGCGGCAAATGTTGAGACCCATTATCTCCGAAACTATTGAAGCTAAAACAAAAATAAAAGCATGCATTTATAGAGAATTTTACGGTATTTGATTTTCTGATTACATGTAATTTGAAAATTGAATAGACTTTGAGATACTCAAGATAAACTAAAAAAGGGGATGAAATCCAAGATGGCGATAAACTTTGAGACCTATCATCTCGGAAACTATTAAAGCTGAAAGAAAAACAAAAATATGAACTTGTAGGGAATTTTACGCTCTTTAATTTGTTAAATCAATTATAATATTAAAATTGAATTCTTTTCGATATTCAGAAAAAAAAAAAAACCGGAACTGGAAAACAAATTTAGAGCTTAAATGTTTTATTAAAATTAATTTGTTAAAATACCTACCTATTTGAAGAAATAAAGTTCTTAGTTATTCATTACATATAAAACTATTTAAAGTTGATGAAAAAAGCCAAAAAATGTAAGAGGTTCAAATATGCATTACTACGCTGTGAAGGATTAAAGATGCACTGGAAGGACAACATCCTCAATATTACATAACACGAGCCGCCACACTGGATAACAGCAATACGTAACTGGAACGAAGTACAG
>BGPR01038426.1:0-14713 GCA_013235015.1 Araneus ventricosus | reverse complement strand
TTACGATAATACTCTAAAGAAAAGATAATTATCACAAACATAAATTTGAGATTAAAATCAGCGTTATAAGAGGTAACTGGGTAGATCATGGTTATTTACTCGTGTTCATTATAGGTATTAATATTTGCCATTAAAGAGGAGCATTCCGATTACATTCGCTGCGAATTAAAAGGTGTTTCAGATCAGGTTTACGATAATACTCTAAAGAAAAGATATTTATCACAGACATAAATTTTAGATTAAAATAAGCGTTATAAGAAATAACTGAGTAGATCATGTTTATTTACTGGTGTTCATTATAGGTATTAATATTTGCCGTTAAAGAGGGGCATTCCGATTACATTCGCTGCGAATTAAAAGGAGTTTCAGATCAGGTTTACGATAATACTCTAAAGAAAAGATAATTATCACAAACATAAATTTGAGATTAAAATAAGCGTTTTAAGAGGTAACTGGGTATATCGGGGTTATTCTCTGGTGTTCATTATAGGTATATTAATGAAAAATAGCAGATTAAATAGTAGAACAACCACTTTTTCTCGAGTTTGACAACTCCAAGTAAGATTTGTCGTTAAAGAGGGGGATTCCGATTACATTCGCTGCGAATTAAAAGGAGATTCAGATCAGGTTTACGATAATACTCTAAAGAAAAGATAATTATCACAGACATAAATTTTAGATTAAAATAAGCGTTTTAAGAGGTAACTGGGTAGATCATGGTTATTTACTGGTGTTCATTATAGGTATTAATATTTGCCGTTAAAGAGGGGCATTCCGATTATATTCGCTGCGAATTAAAAGAAGATTCAGATCAGGTTTACGATAATACTCTAAAGAAAAGATAATTATCGCAAACATAATTTTAGATTAAAATAAGCATTTTAAGAGTTAACTGGATAGATTATGGTTATTTAATGGTGTTCATTATAGGTATTAATATTTGCCGTTAAGAGGGGCATTTCGGTTACATTCACTACGAATTAAAAGGTGTTCAGATCAGGTTCACGATAATACTCTAAAGAAAAGATACTTATGAAAAACATAAATTTTAGATTAAAATCTGCGTTATAGGAGGTAACTGAGTAAAGCAGGGCTATTTTCTGGTGTTTATTACAGGTATTAATATTTGCCGTTAAAGAGGGGCATTCCGATTACATTCGCTGCGAATTAAAAGGTGTTTCAGATCAGGGTTACGATAATGCACTAAAAAAAAGATAATTATCACAAACATAAATTTTAGATTAAAATCAGTATTATAAGAAGTAACTGGGTAGATCAGGGTTATTTCCCAGTGTCATTATAGGTATATTAATGAAAAATAGCAGATTAAATTGTAGAACAATAACTTTCCCCATTGAAATACATTTTATTTAAATTGTATTTCGACAGTTTCAAAATCGAGGAAGCAAAACCATTAATTTAGGGTTAAAAATTGATTGGAACAATTTTGAAAACTAATCCTTTGAAATAATAATAACTGCTTATTTTAATTTTTGATTATTATTTTATTACTAGAAGATTTGTGCCCGTCGAAGATGGGCTTTTAGCCTGCGAACCATAACTCAGAACTTATTGTACAGATTTAGTCACGAAAGGTGCAATACAAAATCGCATGCATATTGGCAGTGTGATTAAGAAATAAATAAAAAAATGAAAAACAGGATCCACTAAAAAAAATGCATTACCAAATCTCTACTAATGTGTGTGTTGGCGCTCTACAGAGCAGACCTCTGGACCTAGAGCTACGAAATTTGGCACAAACAAACTTTGGAAGACGGGAATGTGCATCTTCGAGTCCTTTTTCCGAAATTTTAATTAATTAAAATTATGCAGAATTTTGACGCTTTTCTCAATAACTTCCGAAAATATTACGGCTTAAAAATGATTTTTACGCCATCTGAAAGTGCAAAAAATTACCTTTTTAATGATATCAATTAAGTTGCTTTACAATTTTTTCTCTAATTTTAATAAATTTTTAAACATATTTTTTGGCATGATTTACAACAATACTTTTCATTCTTGAAACGCAATTCCATCCGTTTTCATTGTTTAAACAAATCTTTAATAGCGTGTTTCTATTTCATTGTTGAAAGCTGAGGTAATATTCTCATACCATCACCTGATTCGCTCGTTCAATAATGACGCAAACCAAAGGGGAGGGGGTATTTTAAGCTCCTCCCAGCGTTACAGACATCTCTGGGCTTTTCTATTATAGAATTTAAAGGAGATAAGATCACTGGCCATACATCGTGTCTTAAAAGACTTCATTTAACTTCTTATTTATAGGCGGTACACATGGAAAATCAGCAGAAGTTGTTTTGCTGAAAGTGCGAACTTGTACATAGCATACCCCTAAAGCATTAAATTCCACTTCCTCGCGGAACTAGCCTGCCTATGCTGAGATCACCCTGTAGATAACGTTGCTACTTTCTCTTGATTAATGAGAGAAGACAGGTATAGGTAATCTATACGGTGCTCAAAAGAGACTAAAGATCTTATTTAAAGAACTGAAAAGCGAGGGCGAATGCACTTTCCTGTTTCTTTATCAGATTTCCTATTTTAAAAGGTAGTTTGAGCCTCAAGGTAAAGACAGAATATTTCCTCATGATGTTCTGTCCTAAGCCGCCTAGATATTAACTAGAAGATTAGTGCCCGTCTGAGACGTGCTTTTCGCTTGCCAACAATATCTCGGATCTGATTGTCGCAGATTTACTAACGAAAGTTGTTGAAGAAAATCTCATACATATTGCCAGGGTGCTTAAGGAATAAAAAAAAAGCATGAAATACAGAACTGATGAATCAATTGACACTAACTTTCGTTTCGTCCGAGAAAAAACAATACAAAATCTACTAACAGAAATACAAAATAAAAAAAATTAGGAATTGATGAATGCGAATCTTTAAGTAAAAGGAGCCTTTCCGTGCAAGAACGGTTAAGGAAAAAATATTAAATATAAAATATATAAATATTCATTTCCAAAATTAAGTGCTAGAAAGAAAGGAACCTTTTAACAAAAACTGAACTATTCTATATAGTTCTGTGTGCATGAATTAAATAAAAAGAAAGAAAGCAAAGGACATATCATAATTCAATACGATGAATCAACATAAAATAAAAAAAAGAAAGGAAGCTAAAATACAGAAACAAAAAATGATGAAAGATTAGTTCTTATTCTGATATTGCTTTTAAATCACACAATCAAAACAGTATCCGTGTGCGTATGCTAATTTATAGACCAACTGTCTGGTCTGAATCTCTGGCATGTAGCCAAACCACGCCCATATTCCTCAGCGTTACAGAAAGGTTTGGTTAAGTCTAATATAGATGAACTGATAAATAAGTGTTTTGCTGCGAATTTTAAAAAATCTATATAATTAATGAAATTAATTAAAGCTAAACTGAAATTTTGCATCGCGCTTTAATCCATTTTGTGATGTTAGAATAATGAAGAGTATTCTGAAATGGTAAAATATTCTATCCTTTTACTAGTTCACTACATTCCACACCAAGATTTATTGTCGTTTCTTTCATGTTTTTAGCAAAAACTTAAAATTTTTTTCTTTAAATATGAATTAAATTTCCAAGACAAAAATTCTTGTGATAGTTAAAAATTTTCTTCTTTATGATGCGAAGATACGGAATTTAATAACCGAAAAGTTTTCTATGAAAAGCAAGTCTATAAAATTCTATGAAACTCGCTCCACAAATACCTGGCTTCACATTTTATTTTATCTTAGACAATTTTTCGTCTGTTTGAAGTTTTGTTCAAATTTCTTCTCTGAAGTACCGGAAAATAGTTAGATAAAAGAAATAAATATATCTGAAATTATTAGGAATCTAATGCATCGGAACAAAATACTTCTGTAGAGGGACGAGACTCATATTTATATGGAATGCCGCTGTTGAAGAATTAATTCAATTTCAGGAACCATTTTTATGAGATGGCTAAGTTCAACGACACAGTACATTAACAGGTACAAGACGCAAGACAGCGAACAACAACACAACACAAGTACACAGAAGAAGAGAGAGAGATCATCATGGGAAAAACCCGGATGGCTCTAGTAGCGCCACCTGCCATAAAAATGAGAAGGCAGTGAATTGTAACCGCTACACTTCAAGATTTACACTCTGTTGAAATTTTTTAAGTCGACAAAAAATAACAGATTCTTTTTTATAACTCGTCTTGTTGTTTATAAAAGCAGTAAATTTGATTCAAATATATGTATGTTGTTAGTAATACGTTTAGTCTTAGCGCGATAATAGCATTCACAAAATACTTTAAATCAACGAGCTTTAGAAGCTTTGCAGGAAAATATCCAATAAACATCATTTTCTAAGGCACAATAACTTATTAATTTTCTTTCCTCACTTGCGACCTTGTTTTTGATAGAAAATTATTTTTCTGCCCGAAGGACATTTGCAGGAAGAAAATAACACATTCAAATAAACACTTATGAATGTAGGAATGGACCTTATGCATGTGACGTCACATCCTCCGACACGTGACCTGCCGGAGGCAGACATTGGTCAGTCTTAAACAGCTGACTCAGAACTGCTTTTATTTCCTAGTCGCTTATAGGCCGATCGTCTTGTTTATTCCTCCACAGCTGTTTTTTTTTATACTCTCGAACCCAAAGGGTGCATAAGGTCCATTGTATTTTTCCCGTCTAGCTTAAAAGCGTAAGTTTAATTCCTTCCTAATAATACTTTTTCACTTTCCGTACAAGCTCATTTGAATATTGTTGTGTCAGCGGAAAGATATCGGGAGACAACGATCACGCGCTTTCTCACGGTGCTAATCACGTGATGCGTAGGTGTAAGCTCTCCGTTAAAACCAAGTGTAATGTTTTAATCGAGGGGAGATGACTTTTTGAAATCAAGAAAAACGGACATGCCATAGATTAGTGAGCATAACGAGCTACGGGGATCTCTTCCCTGCTAGCACGGCGGCGATGGCTGTAACTAACCTTTTAAACGTGGTGTAAGTTGATACTTAGATAAGTAACTAACAAACCCTAAATCTCTCTTGTTAAATGTAAATAATCATCTGTGTAAATACCTTTTTCATATTATATTTTATAAATAAATAATTTAGTTTTTAATTACTGTTTCTTCTCCTTTATCTTTGGTGCATTTTCCCATAGAGTGTTCCTTAGATGAAGTATTTTTACCTGTAGGCGGATTTTTTCCCCTTTCAACCCTTTTTCTATATAATTTATGTTGGCTCCGGTCGAGATAAATAATTTCGGTACTTACGTATTAACGCCACCGAGGCTACAGGTTGGCGGTAATGCGCCAATAAAGAGCAATCTTGTTTACAAAAACCGCCAAATTGGCGGCACTTAAAAACCGCCAAATTGGCATTAATACGTAAGTACAAAAACCGACAAATTGGCGGCACTTAAAAACCGCCAAATTGGCGTTAATGCGTAAGTTCAAAAACCACCAAATTGGCGCCACTTAAAAACCGCCAAATTGGCGTTAATACGTAAGTACAAAAACCGCCAAATTTGGCGGCACTTAAAAACCGCCAAATCTGTAGCTTCGGTGGCGTTAATACGTAAGTATCATAATTTTTCTACATGTATGATTTTCTAAAGCAAATTAGCTTGTGTAAGTATTTGACAAATTTTAACGAAATGTTTTAATCAAGATTCTTCATTATTTTATAGATTTTATTTAACTTCTTTCATGGAATTTTCTAATTAATTTTTCAACGCACTCTCCGGTGTGTTATAATTCTGAAATTTTATACAATATTTAATTTCCCGAGACCATTGAAAATAATTCCATTATTTTAATATTATCAGAACTTCATTATTAATTAATCGATAGGTTTTAATGAAATTTTGATCCCATATGAGAGAAAAGCTTGAGGTAATTAATTTGAAAAAATTAATTACTACTGATTACACGATTCCATAATTATTATAATAATGAATTATGAAATATAATTAAGACTAACAAATAGAAACAGTAGAGGCTGAAATTAATTTTTTTAAATGCGCTTTTAGAAGTAAATTAAAAAAAAGTTGAAATTTATTTTATCAAAACTCTGGGAAATAAACAAGAAACATAAATGGCGCGATGAGCTGGAAATAATACTTTAAGGTAATTCCACCATAATGCATATTATTAGAAAGAAAATGGTTAATCATTTATAAAAAATTAAGCATATTATAAATGAAATTAAAATTTCAGTTTACTTAGAAATCCGAATCAGAATCTCATACTTTTATGATTTTAGTTTTCATCCACAAACTTTTCATGAAAAATATAATTTTCTACTCTTTAATACACTAATAAAAGTGTTCTTATATATATTTTTTATTTCCATTAATAATTATTTGATAACTGAGCTCTAACAAATACAGATGCTTTCAAAGCTGCTACGATTCAAAATTAAAATAAATGATCTCGTAAATTAAGAAGTCTTGCTATATATATATATATATGTATGTATATAATACGATTTATTACTGGACACTTTTACATTTATAAAGGAAAAAAAAATATTATAACATCAGCAAAACAGTTTTCCCAATCTGTAATTTTCAAATCTGAGGAGTTTTAAACCATCTAACTTTTACTATTAGTATCCGATTAATTTATAATTTAAAATATCCTGTGTATAAAATATTTTGTACTGTTCTGATCCATTTTCAGATTAAACTTAACCGATAACTTACTGTTCTGGCTATTGTAAATCGTGTCTCAATTATTCGATTCAGTTATTATAGATTGATTAAAATGAATTATAGTATAATATAATAGCGTTGAATCATATTATACTACTAGAGAGTGGCATATTAATAGCAATTAGTTTCGTTTCATATAATATCTGGATACATCCGTAAGATTTACACGCAAATAGCGATTAAAAATCGTCGCTTAAGGAGCAACATCACCTATCTCGATATTTTGAAATTTCAACTAAGAAGAAAAAATTGAATTTTTCGCAACCACTAACGAATATTTATGAATTAATTTTTTTTAATCTGGTGGGAACATGCCGTCACATGTTCCTATCAGATGATTTTTTCTTATCTAATGGGAACATTCGGTCACATGTTCGCATCAGATGCTTTTTTTCTTATCTGGTGGGAACATGTGGTCACATGTTCGTATCAGATTATTTTTTTCTTATCTGGTGGGAATATGCGGTCAGATGTTCGTATCAGATGATTTTTTCTTATCTGGTGGGAATATGCGGTCACATGTTCGTATCAGATGATTTTTTCTTATCTGGTGGGAACATGTGGTCACATGTTCGTATCAGATGATTTTTTTTCTTATCTGGTAGGAACATGCGGTCACATGTTCATATCAGATGTCAAAAAAATTCATAAATATTTTTTATTGGTTGCGAAAAATTCAGTTTTTTCTTCTCATCAGACTTAAAAATTACAGATTGGAAAAACTGGTTTTCGGATGTTATAATTTTATTGTTTCCTTTTTAAATATAACTACATCCAGTAATAAATCGTGTTGAAAAGATTTCTTAATTTAAGATATTCTTTAGTTTAACCCTCCCACATCGAGCGAGGCGGTTTCGGACGGTCTAAGAATCCCTCCTTAAAAGCGACAAAGGCCGTCTGAGGCGGTTGTCTTCTTTTGAGGGGAGGTGATGTTCTGAGATCGCTTAGGAGATAAGCACGGTAGGGGGTCAAAGTCTGCTCTCCAACCACAACCCATTTCCGTACGCTTAAGGGAAGGTTATAGCAGTGGGTGGGGTGGTGGGTTAAATGACCACCCAGGTTAGGGGAGTCCAATTCAAATTGCTTCCTCACAAAAACTCCCGGTTTTAAAGGTGCTAGAAGAAAAAAGTAGCCTCGGGATTAAAGAGTTAATTTTGAATTGTTGAAGCTTTAACAGCATCTGTCTTTGTTAGAGCTCAGTTATCAAACAATTATTAATGAAAATAAAAAATATATAATAAACACTTTTATTAGTGTATTAAAGAGTAGAAAATTATATTTTTCATGAAAAGTTTGTGGATGAAAACAAAAATAATAAAAGTATGGGATTCTGATAGAATCTTTAAGTAAGCTGAAATTTTAATTTCATTTATAATATGCTTATTTTTTTATGAATGATTAAGCATTTTCTTTCATATAATATTTATTCATTCAGTTTTTTTCTTCATAGTTGAAATTTCAAGAAATTCAAATTGGTGCTGTTGCTTGGTAAACGACGAAATACTCCGACGTCAGAGGATTAAAATGTTTGAAATTCATTTTTATTTTGTTGTTACAGTAAATGGATTTGTCACAACTACTGTAAACGGTTATATGGCAACTTTGGATCCTTTTATACAGAAAAAAAGTTCAAGAAAGATTTCAACCAACTTATTGAGCTATCTGGACAATTCAGCTCTTGCCCAACCTACCACTTGCCGGCGTAGAGAAGTCGAGAGCCGATTTAGGTGTTTTCAGCAAGTTTTCAAGTGGTTCATCGGTTATTTCCCTTACAATTTTCGTCTCGGCAGCTGTTGTTGGCTTCCTGGTCGTCGTCTCGGTGGATCTCCGCACAGAGCTCATTGTCGTCGTCAGGGGGACGCTGGACGCAGTGACATTAACTGCAAATAAGACAGAAAGTTATGGTCGTAATTGGATCATTACCGCTCCTCTCGACATTCCCTAAATCGCGCGTAATTTAGCACACCTGCGCCAAAGGACGCGTCTGTACCGGGGGTTCGGCAATGCTATTATTAAGGCATAAATTGCGCAGAATAAACACAGAGGGATAAGGAAAATGCTTTTGTCATAAGATTTTGCGCACTATCCTTTTAAGGAGAAATATATCTTATTATTGGGTTTGTTGCGTGATTTCCATTTGGAATTTATTTAGTAAATTACATTTATATTATCTTCTCTATATATTGGCTTAAGAAACCAACAATTTAACTGTAAATCATGATGATGCGCTTCGTTATTTTAAAGGGAGTCAGTACCTCTATACCGCCAATGTTAAATTGACAAATTTTCTATGTATCTTTTCTCACAATCTATTTTATATAAATGCTTGAAATTTCTTATTCACTTTAAGTTGACATTTATCTCTATATTGAGGTGAAAATCTTACATAAATATAACTTGGTTTTTAAAAAAAGGTTTTTAACTGAATGTAACTAGGAATTTTTCAAAAAATGCCGTTTTCTAACACGAGATCAGCACTATTACGAATTAATTTTGGAATATTAGAAAAAAAATTCACATCAGAATATGCATTTATATGTACAGAATAGGTGGTAAAAATTTCAAGAGAATATATGAAGTAGATTTTGAGAGAAAGGTACACTCAGTTCCAAAAATACCATTTTGAAATGATTCTATTTAAAGGTAAACTTTTTGTGTTACATTAATCTGTTTACATTTTTTTAAAGTTTATTTTAACCTAATTCGAATATGAACACGAACAAAAGACTTATATCGTTAGAAAGGTCTTGAAATGGAGATTGAAATGGAATGAGAGTATATATGGTACTGACTCTCCTTAAGCAAAGCAGGAAGGTACAGACCTCTTCAGCACGCTCTTTCATTATTTTATCTCTTTATGTATCTAATCATTATATGAACCCAAAATTTAATTTGATATGTAAAATTCTTGAATAAATCAGTGTCATTCATTATAAATCGACGAAAATTATTAATTGTTGAGTAAAAGTTATAAAACAAGATCAGTTAAAGAAGCGAGTTATGCAACGAAAGAGAAGGATGGTTTAATGTTTTGGTGAAGTGTAGGGTTTATACCTAAACTATCTTTCTTGCACATTTGAAACCGAAGACACGTTCGGTTTTCACAATAAAAGTTAATAATTTTCCACATGAAACACACAAATAAAACAAAAAAGTTTATATATTTAACATTCTTCTTTTAGGTGATGCGTTGAGGCATTTTAGATGAATATGCAATTGTTGTCACTCCAAAAACTGGTGTATCAGAATTTAAACATTCTTAATTAAAATGATGATAGACAGATAATGCAACTACAGATAAAAATTAAATATCACTGGAGTCCGAGCCATGGCTATGAGTGAAAAACTCACGCGCAAAACGGCGCGTCTTACAAGGAAGGAGGTACATCGTAAAAAGAGAAAGATGGCGACAGTCATCTCTTTTTATACTGCTGAGAAAATGGGAAAGTCCCGAAGATCTCGTGACTATGTAAACTAAAGTAGAAATGCGTTTATCTAAGATTGAATTCGAAGTAATTCATTTGCAAATAAAAATTAAGTGAATTGAGTTCAGAGTGAAATATCAGATGGAAACTTACCTCTGGAGCACGATCCTTCGTGAGCTTTTTCAATCGGTTTCTGATATCTACAACTGAACTGTCTCAGCTGACACTCGGATCCATAGGAGTTACCGTCTGTACCACAGACAGTGGTGTCATCTGGAACTTTGGTGTCCCTTTCATCGCTGGTACATTTGAAATCACAAACGCACTGAACCTCGCCGTGTTTCTCCTTGCATTTGGCGCCGTGGAAACATTTCAGCTCATCGCATGATCCGGTAACAGATTTCGCTATGGAAGCTGCAAGTTAACATGAAATCGATCTGAATACAATGATACAGCATGTTACTCTATTAAATGAATTGTTCTGAGCATTAAATACAAAATTTTTAAGACAGTTGAAAGAATATGTATGCAGGGTTAGCCTAAATGATTCATCTGGTTTCAAAACAATGTGTATACGAGCTACAAAGACGGGTGATACATGACAAGATACATACACTCCCCAAGTTTAAAACCCCGCCTCGTGGCTCTAGTGCTCGCTGGATGGACATGATAGCGGCACTGTACATGATGGCGCTAATGCAGGAGAAGAGTTTTTTGTGTATTGGAATATACGGAGTGTTCTTCGGTTACGAGCGTTCAGCGTGTATTCCTACGCAAATACGGAGAAGCTGCACCTGGTCACCAAAGCATTTTGCGTTGGTTTCGCCGGTTTCGTGAAACTGGTTGTCTGTGTAAAGGGAAAAGCAAGGGTCACAAGAGGTCACCCCAGGTCGCCAGATCTTACGCCATGTGATTTCTTCTTGTAGGGTTATGTAAAGGACAAAGTTTATGTACCCTCAATTCCAACAACGTTGCAAGCACTGCAGGAGCGCCTGACTGCTGCTGTGACGGACATTGACAGAAACATGCTATTGAACGTCTGGACGGAACTGGATTACCGTTGGTATGTGTACCGGGTGACCAAGGGCACACACATTGAACATTTGTAGCGTATACCAGAAATTTGATGAGTGTATGTATCTTTTCATGTATCACCCGTCTATGTACGTCGTATACTTGTAAATAAACGGTCCCTTGAAACCCGATGAATCATTTAGGCTAGCCCTGTATAAGAGAAATTTCATAAATTTATTTTGATTTAATATTAAATCTGAACTGTATGAAGTGTTTGGAAAATGTGTACTGGGCAGAAAGGCTTTAAAATATAAATAAAAGTATTGTATCCCTTGTACTGTATTCGTCACTATCACCAGGAAAACAAGATTCCACCATGTCTTTTAATCTCTTTTAATTACTTGACGATCGCATACAAGAAGACACACATGGGCATCTATATATACAGTGAAACCTCTCTGAGCGGCCACCCTTCCGTTCCGAGAAAAATTGGCCGCTCTGAAGGATTTTCGTTACAATTACAAGATAATTGCTATAATACATAATATAAACAAGTCTGACACATATTTCTTATTTAAAATGAAGTTTGAGACTTATCTAAAGAGAAAATAGTACTTTATTTAATAACTTTTTACATTTTTTGAAAAAAGGATACAATTTGTGACTGTTTGAAGTTTTTACCCTTCTCGGAAAAAACCATTTTTTCAAGTTCGTTTTTCAGTTTAAAAAGTAAATCTCTACCAATACGTTTGTCAAATGGGATGGGCGAACTCACCCGGCGGCCGTTCAGAGGGGTTGGGTGGCCGTTGCTAGGGGTTATTTTAACATCAGGTCTATGGGCCGAAAAATCCGTGACACGAAAAATTGGCCGTTAAGAGGGGTGGGCGCTATGCAGGGGTGGCCGTTCGAAGAGGTTTCGCTGTATAAAAGTGAAAGGCAATCACTGACTCATCACGGAATCTCCCAAACCACCAGAAATAGAAAGATGAAATTTGGCAGGTGGTTGAATCTTGGGTAGTAGGTGCTCACTAAAAAATTTTTGAAATTATTATTAGAATTTTAACTATTTAAAATTTACCCTGAATTTTAAAGTTTTCCCGCAATAACTTCGGTCCACATTATTGCACAAAAACCACTTTAGCATCAACTTAAAGTTCAAAAATTAAGCTTTCCAATGACGCCAATTTCATTTTCATGCAATATCTTGTTTAGTTTTAATTCATTTTTCAAAATGTTTTTAAATACAATTTCTAACAATGCTGTAGCGAGTGCATCCATCTGAACTCAAGAAAGCAGGAGATGGAAAGTTACCGTCGCTACTAAACGTCAGTACCTTACCGAAATATCAAAGCCTTAATTTTTTATTAATTAAAAACTATGCTTCCTTGTTTATTATACTATTTCATATAGAAGTATTTTTTACATTAAAATTTTTAGACGTGAAAGTACTTTTATCCCGATATACAAGGTATTAATAATGTGTTCCTACGCCAACGAAGTCGCGCAAATCAGCTAATAAAGACATAAACGCAAGCATAGGCATTACATACACAATAAGTTCCTAACAACAACCGAGTTAAAACCAGTTTTACTTGCTAGTTTTCTTGTGCAGATAACTATATAACATCTGGTATATTGGCTCGCTTAACTTCCGGTCATCTCGTGGTGATAAGAAGTTCAATATCTGCACAAAGTGCAACATGATTGAGGCCACTCCGCAACATCTACTTGACTGTGTTGCCTTGGTGTATGATGACCTGTTTAAGCGACCGGATTTCGTGTTGGAGGTGATGAAAGCGAACGATCTCATGGATCTGATCTGATTCAGATCAGAAGGATTAGAAAGAAGAAGAACTATATAAGAGAATCAATGAAAGAATTTTTTCCGAAAAGAAATAAAAATCTTAAAATACTTACAGAATCTACGACGCGATATATCGGTTGTTTGATTGTTGACATTTCACAGCAGATCTATATTTAGCCATGTTACGTGAAACCATCGGTATTTAAACAGGATAAAAAGTCTTTGTTGTCTAAAAGTAGGCTGTTTTCTACGAACATAAGCTGTTCGAGGAAAAGTTTCTTATCAAAGTCGTTAAGTAATTATATCTATGTAGGAATTGTATTTTTCCAGTGTAGCTCAAAAGCGTAAGTTTAATTCCTTCCTAATAATATTCATTCAATTTCCGTACAAGCGCATTTGAATACTGTTGTGACAGCGGAAAGTTATCGGATGATAACGGTCACGCGTTCTCTCACGGCGGTAATCACGTGATGCGTAGGTGTAAGCTCTCCGTTAAAAACCCAATGCAATGTTTTAATCGGAGGAGACGACTTTTTGAAATCGAACCGACCAGTCATGCGGTAAGTGAACAACTGGCAGCTACGGGGTCTTTCCCTGTCAGCACGGCGGCAATGGGCGATGGCTGTAACTAAGCTGTTCACTGTTAAATAATATTTAAACGAGATGTAAACTTAAGTGAGTAACAACCCTAAATCTTTCTTGTCTAACATGTAAATTGTCACCTGTGTAAATAATTTTCTCATTTGATATTATGTTGTGTTAATAATAAATAATTTAGTTTCTAACTCCTGTTTCTCATCTTTTATCTTTGGTGCATGTACCCCTAGACTGCCCATAAGATACTGCTCTTTGTGCAAATTTTTGTTGGCTTCGGCCTGGATAGATCAGAATAATAATTTTCTACATCTATAAGCTGTACTTTGTGTAAGTTGCTCAACATATTCGTCTTTTACAATATATATACTTTCCCAACAATATCTAATCAATAATAAACACAGTCCCATTATTTTTCGGAGTTAATTTATAATTATACTAATTCCAGGAGTCTAAAATTTCACTCGCCAATAGAAGAATCCTGTTTCATATTTTTAATTCTTAAAAAGCTTAACAACAGCAGGTTCTATCGGAAGGTTTATTGGCGCAGAATGGCCAAATCGGGCTTTTGCGCCAAAAAAATCTAAGCAGACGTATCAGAAGGTTTATTTTAGGGCTAGAATTTAAAGATAATCAAAAAGTTATCAAAAGAAGTTAATGGCTTAAATCATAATTATGCTTGAACGAAAAGAATGCGAAAGGGGAGGGAGAGTGCACCCCTATATCTATGCTAATACTATACAGTTGTTAAATCCGAAGCTGTTATACTTAATTTATAAGATAGGAAAATTTTATCATCTATAATTTTTTAAATAATTGTTGGCCTTAGGGAAAGTCTCAAAGTATTAAAGCTTACTTCCATAACTTTTAGTTCATAAGATCAGAAACATTTATAGCCCAATTCCAGCCGACAAAAGACTTAAGTTCTACATCATTAAAGCTTAAAACATCAAAGCACCAGGAGTTTTAGAACCCTTAAGAGTTTTTATTAATTTTTCAAACATGATATATGGCCCGAAATTAATTCTTAGCTGTAATTTATAATTCTATCATCTTTTAAATTCTTTATTCTCTCACTAGTAGAAGCATTAGTTTTCTGCGGAAATTCGTAGAACAACTTTTTAATGACAATAATATTCCAGTCCGTAATTTTCTAAAGTATCTATTTTCTTTT
>BGPR01038425.1:0-14713 GCA_013235015.1 Araneus ventricosus | reverse complement strand
AAAAGAAAATAGATACTTTAGAAAATTACGGACTGGAATATTATTGTCATTAAAAAGTTGTTCTACGAATTTCCGCAGAAAACTAATGCTTCTACTAGTGAGAGAATAAAGAATTTAAAAGATGATAGAATTATAAATTACAGCTAAGAATTAATTTCGGGCCATATATCATGTTTGAAAAATTAATAAAAACTCTTAAGGGTTCTAAAACTCCTGGTGCTTTGATGTTTTAAGCTTTAATGATGTAGAACTTAAGTCTTTTGTCGGCTGGAATTGGGCTATAAATGTTTCTGATCTTATGAACTAAAAGTTATGGAAGTAAGCTTTAATACTTTGAGACTTTCCCTAAGGCCAACAATTATTTAAAAAATTATAGATGATAAAATTTTCCTATCTTATAAATTAAGTATAACAGCTTCGGATTTAACAACTGTATAGTATTAGCATAGATATAGGGGTGCACTCTCCCTCCCCTTTCGCATTCTTTTCGTTCAAGCATAATTATGATTTAAGCCATTAACTTCTTTTGATAACTTTTTGATTATCTTTAAATTCTAGCCCTAAAATAAACCTTCTGATACGTCTGCTTAGATTTTTTTGGCGCAAAAGCCCGATTTGGCCATTCTGCGCCAATAAACCTTCCGATAGAACCTGCTGTTGTTAAGCTTTTTAAGAATTAAAAATATGAAACAGGATTCTTCTATTGGCGAGTGAAATTTTAGACTCCTGGAATTAGTATAATTATAAATTAACTCCGAAAAATAATGGGACTGTGTTTATTATTGATTAGATATTGTTGGGAAAGTATATATATTGTAAAAGACGAATATGTTGAGCAACTTACACAAAGTACAGCTTATAGATGTAGAAAATTATTATTCTGATCTATCCAGGCCGAAGCCAACAAAAATTTGCACAAAGAGCAGTATCTTATGGGCAGTCTAGGGGTACATGCACCAAAGATAAAAGATGAGAAACAGGAGTTAGAAACTAAATTATTTATTATTAACACAACATAATATCAAATGAGAAAATTATTTACACAGGTGACAATTTACATGTTAGACAAGAAAGATTTAGGGTTGTTACTCACTTAAGTTTACATCTCGTTTAAATATTATTTAACAGTGAACAGCTTAGTTACAGCCATCGCCCATTGCCGCCGTGCTGACAGGGAAAGACCCCGTAGCTGCCAGTTGTTCACTTACCGCATGACTGGTCGGTTCGATTTCAAAAAGTCGTCTCCTCCGATTAAAACATTGCATTGGGTTTTTAACGGAGAGCTTACACCTACGCATCACGTGATTACCGCCGTGAGAGAACGCGTGACCGTTATCATCCGATAACTTTCCGCTGTCACAACAGTATTCAAATGCGCTTGTACGGAAATTGAATGAATATTATTAGGAAGGAATTAAACTTACGCTTTTGAGCTACACTGGAAAAATACAATTCCTACATAGATATAATTACTTAACGACTTTGATAAGAAACTTTTCCTCGAACAGCTTATGTTCGTAGAAAACAGCCTACTTTTAGACAACAAAGACTTTTTATCCTGTTTAAATACCGATGGTTTCACGTAACATGGCTAAATATAGATCTGCTGTGAAATGTCAACAATCAAACAACCGATATATCGCGTCGTAGATTCTGTAAGTATTTTAAGATTTTTATTTCTTTTCGGAAAAAATTCTTTCATTGATTCTCTTATATAGTTCTTCTTCTTTCTAATCCTTCTGATCTGAATCAGATCAGATCCATGAGATCGTTCGCTTTCATCACCTCCAACACGAAATCCGGTCGCTTAAACAGGTCATCATACACCAAGGCAACACAGTCAAGTAGATGTTGCGGAGTGGCCTCAATCATGTTGCACTTTGTGCAGATATTGAACTTCTTATCACCACGAGATGACCGGAAGTTAAGCGAGCCAATATACCAGATGTTATATAGTTATCTGCACAAGAAAACTAGCAAGTAAAACTGGTTTTAACTCGGTTGTTGTTAGGAACTTATTGTGTATGTAATGCCTATGCTTGCGTTTATGTCTTTATTAGCTGATTTGCGCGACTTCGTTGGCGTAGGAACACATTATTAATACCTTGTATATCGGGATAAAAGTACTTTCACGTCTAAAAATTTTAATGTAAAAAATACTTCTATATGAAATAGTATAATAAACAAGGAAGCATAGTTTTTAATTAATAAAAAATTAAGGCTTTGATATTTCGGTAAGGTACTGACGTTTAGTAGCGACGGTAACTTTCCATCTCCTGCTTTCTTGAGTTCAGATGGATGCACTCGCTACAGCATTGTTAGAAATTGTATTTAAAAACATTTTGAAAAATGAATTAAAACTAAACAAGATATTGCATGAAAATGAAATTGGCGTCATTGGAAAGCTTAATTTTTGAACTTTAAGTTGATGCTAAAGTGGTTTTTGTGCAATAATGTGGACCGAAGTTATTGCGGGAAAACTTTAAAATTCAGGGTAAATTTTAAATAGTTAAAATTCTAATAATAATTTCAAAAATTTTTTAGTGAGCACCTACTACCCAAGATTCAACCACCTGCCAAATTTCATCTTTCTATTTCTGGTGGTTTGGGAGATTCCGTGATGAGTCAGTGATTGCCTTTCACTTTTATACAGCGAAACCTCTTCGAACGGCCACCCCTGCATAGCGCCCACCCCTCTTAACGGCCAATTTTTCGTGTCACGGATTTTTCGGCCCATAGACCTGATGTTAAAATAACCCCTAGCAACGGCCACCCAACCCCTCTGAACGGCCGCCGGGTGAGTTCGCCCATCCCATTTGACAAACGTATTGGTAGAGATTTACTTTTTAAACTGAAAAACGAACTTGAAAAAATGGTTTTTTCCGAGAAGGGTAAAAACTTCAAACAGTCACAAATTGTATCCTTTTTTCAAAAAATGTAAAAAGTTATTAAATAAAGTACTATTTTCTCTTTAGATAAGTCTCAAACTTCATTTTAAATAAGAAATATGTGTCAGACTTGTTTATATTATGTATTATAGCAATTATCTTGTAATTGTAACGAAAATCCTTCAGAGCGGCCAATTTTTCTCGGAACGGAAGGGTGGCCGCTCAGAGAGGTTTCACTGTATATATAGATGCCCATGTGTGTCTTCTTGTATGCGATCGTCAAGTAATTAAAAGAGATTAAAAGACATGGTGGAATCTTGTTTTCCTGGTGATAGTGACGAATACAGTACAAGGGATACAATACTTTTATTTATATTTTAAAGCCTTTCTGCCCAGTACACATTTTCCAAACACTTCATACAGTTCAGATTTAATATTAAATCAAAATAAATTTATGAAATTTCTCTTATACAGGGCTAGCCTAAATGATTCATCGGGTTTCAAGGGACCGTTTATTTACAAGTATACGACGTACATAGACGGGTGATACATGAAAAGATACATACACTCATCAAATTTCTGGTATACGCTACAAATGTTCAATGTGTGTGCCCTTGGTCACCCGGTACACATACCAACGGTAATCCAGTTCCGTCCAGACGTTCAATAGCATGTTTCTGTCAATGTCCGTCACAGCAGCAGTCAGGCGCTCCTGCAGTGCTTGCAACGTTGTTGGAATTGAGGGTACATAAACTTTGTCCTTTACATAACCCTACAAGAAGAAATCACATGGCGTAAGATCTGGCGACCTGGGGTGACCTCTTGTGACCCTTGCTTTTCCCTTTACACAGACAACCAGTTTCACGAAACCGGCGAAACCAACGCAAAATGCTTTGGTGACCAGGTGCAGCTTCTCCGTATTTGCGTAGGAATACACGCTGAACGCTCGTAACCGAAGAACACTCCGTATATTCCAATACACAAAAAACTCTTCTCCTGCATTAGCGCCATCATGTACAGTGCCGCTATCATGTCCATCCAGCGAGCACTAGAGCCACGAGGCGGGGTTTTAAACTTGGGGAGTGTATGTATCTTGTCATGTATCACCCGTCTTTGTAGCTCGTATACACATTGTTTTGAAACCAGATGAATCATTTAGGCTAACCCTGCATACATATTCTTTCAACTGTCTTAAAAATTTTGTATTTAATGCTCAGAACAATTCATTTAATAGAGTAACATGCTGTATCATTGTATTCAGATCGATTTCATGTTAACTTGCAGCTTCCATAGCGAAATCTGTTACCGGATCATGCGATGAGCTGAAATGTTTCCACGGCGCCAAATGCAAGGAGAAACACGGCGAGGTTCAGTGCGTTTGTGATTTCAAATGTACCAGCGATGAAAGGGACACCAAAGTTCCAGATGACACCACTGTCTGTGGTACAGACGGTAACTCCTATGGATCCGAGTGTCAGCTGAGACAGTTCAGTTGTAGATATCAGAAACCGATTGAAAAAGCTCACGAAGGATCGTGCTCCAGAGGTAAGTTTCCATCTGATATTTCACTCTGAACTCAATTCACTTAATTTTTATTTGCAAATGAATTACTTCGAATTCAATCTTAGATAAACGCATTTCTACTTTAGTTTACATAGTCACGAGATCTTCGGGACTTTCCCATTTTCTCAGCAGTATAAAAAGAGATGACTGTCGCCATCTTTCTCTTTTTACGATGTACCTCCTTCCTTGTAAGACGCGCCGTTTTGCGCGTGAGTTTTTCACTCATAGCCATGGCTCGGACTCCAGTGATATTTAATTTTTATCTGTAGTTGCATTATCTGTCTATCATCATTTTAATTAAGAATGTTTAAATTCTGATACACCAGTTTTTGGAGTGACAACAATTGCATATTCATCTAAAATGCCTCAACGCATCACCTAAAAGAAGAATGTTAAATATATAAACTTTTTTGTTTTATTTGTGTGTTTCATGTGGAAAATTATTAACTTTTATTGTGAAAACCGAACGTGTCTTCGGTTTCAAATGTGCAAGAAAGATAGTTTAGGTATAAACCCTACACTTCACCAAAACATTAAACCATCCTTCTCTTTCGTTGCATAACTCGCTTCTTTAACTGATCTTGTTTTATAACTTTTACTCAACAATTAATAATTTTCGTCGATTTATAATGAATGACACTGATTTATTCAAGAATTTTACATATCAAATTAAATTTTGGGTTCATATAATGATTAGATACATAAAGAGATAAAATAATGAAAGAGCGTGCTGAAGAGGTCTGTACCTTCCTGCTTTGCTTAAGGAGAGTCAGTACCATATATACTCTCATTCCATTTCAATCTCCATTTCAAGACCTTTCTAACGATATAAGTCTTTTGTTCGTGTTCATATTCGAATTAGGTTAAAATAAACTTTAAAAAAATGTAAACAGATTAATGTAACACAAAAAGTTTACCTTTAAATAGAATCATTTCAAAATGGTATTTTTGGAACTGAGTGTACCTTTCTCTCAAAATCTACTTCATATATTCTCTTGAAATTTTTACCACCTATTCTGTACATATAAATGCATATTCTGATGTGAATTTTTTTTCTAATATTCCAAAATTAATTCGTAATAGTGCTGATCTCGTGTTAGAAAACGGCATTTTTTGAAAAATTCCTAGTTACATTCAGTTAAAAACCTTTTTTTAAAAACCAAGTTATATTTATGTAAGATTTTCACCTCAATATAGAGATAAATGTCAACTTAAAGTGAATAAGAAATTTCAAGCATTTATATAAAATAGATTGTGAGAAAAGATACATAGAAAATTTGTCAATTTAACATTGGCGGTATAGAGGTACTGACTCCCTTTAAAATAACGAAGCGCATCATCATGATTTACAGTTAAATTGTTGGTTTCTTAAGCCAATATATAGAGAAGATAATATAAATGTAATTTACTAAATAAATTCCAAATGGAAATCACGCAACAAACCCAATAATAAGATATATTTCTCCTTAAAAGGATAGTGCGCAAAATCTTATGACAAAAGCATTTTCCTTATCCCTCTGTGTTTATTCTGCGCAATTTATGCCTTAATAATAGCATTGCCGAACCCCCGGTACAGACGCGTCCTTTGGCGCAGGTGTGCTAAATTACGCGCGATTTAGGGAATGTCGAGAGGAGCGGTAATGATCCAATTACGACCATAACTTTCTGTCTTATTTGCAGTTAATGTCACTGCGTCCAGCGTCCCCCTGACGACGACAATGAGCTCTGTGCGGAGATCCACCGAGACGACGACCAGGAAGCCAACAACAGCTGCCGAGACGAAAATTGTAAGGGAAATAACCGATGAACCACTTGAAAACTTGCTGAAAACACCTAAATCGGCTCTCGACTTCTCTACGCCGGCAAGTGGTAGGTTGGGCAAGAGCTGAATTGTCCAGATAGCTCAATAAGTTGGTTGAAATCTTTCTTGAACTTTTTTTCTGTATAAAAGGATCCAAAGTTGCCATATAACCGTTTACAGTAGTTGTGACAAATCCATTTACTGTAACAACAAAATAAAAATGAATTTCAAACATTTTAATCCTCTGACGTCGGAGTATTTCGTCGTTTACCAAGCAACAGCACCAATTTGAATTTCTTGAAATTTCAACTATGAAGAAAAAAACTGAATGAATAAATATTATATGAAAGAAAATGCTTAATCATTCATAAAAAAATAAGCATATTATAAATGAAATTAAAATTTCAGTTTACTTAGAGAACCTATCAGAATCCCAAACTTTTATTATTTTTGTTTTCATCTGCAAACTTTTCATGAAAAATATAATTTTCTACTCTTTAATACACTAATAAAAGTGTTTCTTATATATTTTTTATTTTAATTAATAATTGCTTGATAACTGAGCTCTAACAAAGACAGATGCTGTTAAAGCTTCAACAATTCAAAATTAACTCTTTAATCCCGAGGCTACTTTTTTCTTCTAGCACCTTTAAAACCGGGAGTTTTTGTGAGGAAGCAATTTGAATTGGACTCCCCTAACCTGGGTGGTCATTTAACCCACCACCCCACCCACTGCTATAACCTTCCCTTAAGCGTACGGAAATGGGTTGTGGTTGGAGAGCAGACTTTGACCCCCTACCGTGCTTATCTCCTAAGCGATCTCAGAACATCACCTCCCCTCAAAAGAAGACAACCGCCTCAGACGGCCTTTGTCGCTTTTAAGGAGGGATTCTTAGACCGTCCGAAACCGCCTCGCTCGATGTGGGAGGGTTAAACTAAAGAATATCTTAAATTAAGAAATCTTGTCAACACGATTTATTACTGGATGTAGTTATATTTAAAAAGGAAACAATAAAATTATAACATCCGAAAACCAGTTTTTCCAATCTGTAATTTTTAAGTCTGATGAGAAGAAAAAACTGAATTTTTCGCAACCAATAAAAAATATTTATGAATTTTTTTGACATCTGATATGAACATGTGACCGCATGTTCCTACCAGATAAGAAAAAAAATCATCTGATACGAACATGTGACCACATGTTCCCACCAGATAAGAAAAAATCATCTGATACGAACATGTGACCGCATATTCCCACCAGATAAGAAAAAATCATCTGATACGAACATCTGACCGCATATTCCCACCAGATAAGAAAAAAATAATCTGATACGAACATGTGACCACATGTTCCCACCAGATAAGAAAAAAAGCATCTGATGCGAACATGTGACCGAATGTTCCCATTAGATAAGAAAAAATCATCTGATAGGAACATGTGACGGCATGTTCCCACCAGATTAAAAAAAATTAATTCATAAATATTCGTTAGTGGTTGCGAAAAATTCAATTTTTTCTTCTTAGTTGAAATTTCAAAATATCGAGATAGGTGATGTTGCTCCTTAAGCGACGATTTTTAATCGCTATTTGCGTGTAAATCTTACGGATGTATCCAGATATTATATGAAACGAAACTAATTGCTATTAATATGCCACTCTCTAGTAGTATAATATGATTCAACGCTATTATATTATACTATAATTCATTTTAATCAATCTATAATAACTGAATCGAATAATTGAGACACGATTTACAATAGCCAGAACAGTAAGTTATCGGTTAAGTTTAATCTGAAAATGGATCAGAACAGTACAAAATATTTTATACACAGGATATTTTAAATTATAAATTAATCGGATACTAATAGTAAAAGTTAGATGGTTTAAAACTCCTCAGATTTGAAAATTACAGATTGGGAAAACTGTTTTGCTGATGTTATAATATTTTTTTTTCCTTTATAAATGTAAAAGTGTCCAGTAATAAATCGTATTATATACATACATATATATATATATATAGCAAGACTTCTTAATTTACGAGATCATTTATTTTAATTTTGAATCGTAGCAGCTTTGAAAGCATCTGTATTTGTTAGAGCTCAGTTATCAAATAATTATTAATGGAAATAAAAAATATATATAAGAACACTTTTATTAGTGTATTAAAGAGTAGAAAATTATATTTTTCATGAAAAGTTTGTGGATGAAAACTAAAATCATAAAAGTATGAGATTCTGATTCGGATTTCTAAGTAAACTGAAATTTTAATTTCATTTATAATATGCTTAATTTTTTATAAATGATTAACCATTTTCTTTCTAATAATATGCATTATGGTGGAATTACCTTAAAGTATTATTTCCAGCTCATCGCGCCATTTATGTTTCTTGTTTATTTCCCAGAGTTTTGATAAAATAAATTTCAACTTTTTTTTAATTTACTTCTAAAAGCGCATTTAAAAAAATTAATTTCAGCCTCTACTGTTTCTATTTGTTAGTCTTAATTATATTTCATAATTCATTATTATAATAATTATGGAATCGTGTAATCAGTAGTAATTAATTTTTTCAAATTAATTACCTCAAGCTTTTCTCTCATATGGGATCAAAATTTCATTAAAACCTATCGATTAATTAATAATGAAGTTCTGATAATATTAAAATAATGGAATTATTTTCAATGGTCTCGGGAAATTAAATATTGTATAAAATTTCAGAATTATAACACACCGGAGAGTGCGTTGAAAAATTAATTAGAAAATTCCATGAAAGAAGTTAAATAAAATCTATAAAATAATGAAGAATCTTGATTAAAACATTTCGTTAAAATTTGTCAAATACTTACACAAGCTAATTTGCTTTAGAAAATCATACATGTAGAAAAATTATGATACTTACGTATTAACGCCACCGAAGCTACAGATTTGGCGGTTTTTAAGTGCCGCCAAATTTGGCGGTTTTTGTACTTACGTATTAACGCCAATTTGGCGGTTTTTAAGTGGCGCCAATTTGGTGGTTTTTGAACTTACGCATTAACGCCAATTTGGCGGTTTTTAAGTGCCGCCAATTTGTCGGTTTTTGTACTTACGTATTAATGCCAATTTGGCGGTTTTTAAGTGCCGCCAATTTGGCGGTTTTTGTAAACAAGATTGCTCTTTATTGGCGCATTACCGCCAACCTGTAGCCTCGGTGGCGTTAATACGTAAGTACCGAAATTATTTATCTCGACCGGAGCCAACATAAATTATATAGAAAAAGGGTTGAAAGGGGAAAAAATCCGCCTACAGGTAAAAATACTTCATCTAAGGAACACTCTATGGGAAAATGCACCAAAGATAAAGGAGAAGAAACAGTAATTAAAAACTAAATTATTTATTTATAAAATATAATATGAAAAAGGTATTTACACAGATGATTATTTACATTTAACAAGAGAGATTTAGGGTTTGTTAGTTACTTATCTAAGTATCAACTTACACCACGTTTAAAAGGTTAGTTACAGCCATCGCCGCCGTGCTAGCAGGGAAGAGATCCCCGTAGCTCGTTATGCTCACTAATCTATGGCATGTCCGTTTTTCTTGATTTCAAAAAGTCATCTCCCCTCGATTAAAACATTACACTTGGTTTTAACGGAGAGCTTACACCTACGCATCACGTGATTAGCACCGTGAGAAAGCGCGTGATCGTTGTCTCCCGATATCTTTCCGCTGACACAACAATATTCAAATGAGCTTGTACGGAAAGTGAAAAAGTATTATTAGGAAGGAATTAAACTTACGCTTTTAAGCTAGACGGGAAAAATACAATGGACCTTATGCACCCTTTGGGTTCGAGAGTATAAAAAAAAACAGCTGTGGAGGAATAAACAAGACGATCGGCCTATAAGCGACTAGGAAATAAAAGCAGTTCTGAGTCAGCTGTTTAAGACTGACCAATGTCTGCCTCCGGCAGGTCACGTGTCGGAGGATGTGACGTCACATGCATAAGGTCCATTCCTACATTCATAAGTGTTTATTTGAATGTGTTATTTTCTTCCTGCAAATGTCCTTCGGGCAGAAAAATAATTTTCTATCAAAAACAAGGTCGCAAGTGAGGAAAGAAAATTAATAAGTTATTGTGCCTTAGAAAATGATGTTTATTGGATATTTTCCTGCAAAGCTTCTAAAGCTCGTTGATTTAAAGTATTTTGTGAATGCTATTATCGCGCTAAGACTAAACGTATTACTAACAACATACATATATTTGAATCAAATTTACTGCTTTTATAAACAACAAGACGAGTTATAAAAAAGAATCTGTTATTTTTTGTCGACTTAAAAAATTTCAACAGAGTGTAAATCTTGAAGTGTAGCGGTTACAATTCACTGCCTTCTCATTTTTATGGCAGGTGGCGCTACTAGAGCCATCCGGGTTTTTCCCATGATGATCTCTCTCTCTTCTTCTGTGTACTTGTGTTGTGTTGTTGTTCGCTGTCTTGCGTCTTGTACCTGTTAATGTACTGTGTCGTTGAACTTAGCCATCTCATAAAAATGGTTCCTGAAATTGAATTAATTCTTCAACAGCGGCATTCCATATAAATATGAGTCTCGTCCCTCTACAGAAGTATTTTGTTCCGATGCATTAGATTCCTAATAATTTCAGATATATTTATTTCTTTTATCTAACTATTTTCCGGTACTTCAGAGAAGAAATTTGAACAAAACTTCAAACAGACGAAAAATTGTCTAAGATAAAATAAAATGTGAAGCCAGGTATTTGTGGAGCGAGTTTCATAGAATTTTATAGACTTGCTTTTCATAGAAAACTTTTCGGTTATTAAATTCCGTATCTTCGCATCATAAAGAAGAAAATTTTTAACTATCACAAGAATTTTTGTCTTGGAAATTTAATTCATATTTAAAGAAAAAAATTTTAAGTTTTTGCTAAAAACATGAAAGAAACGACAATAAATCTTGGTGTGGAATGTAGTGAACTAGTAAAAGGATAGAATATTTTACCATTTCAGAATACTCTTCATTATTCTAACATCACAAAATGGATTAAAGCGCGATGCAAAATTTCAGTTTAGCTTTAATTAATTTCATTAATTATATAGATTTTTTAAAATTCGCAGCAAAACACTTATTTATCAGTTCATCTATATTAGACTTAACCAAACCTTTCTGTAACGCTGAGGAATATGGGCGTGGTTTGGCTACATGCCAGAGATTCAGACCAGACAGTTGGTCTATAAATTAGCATACGCACACGGATACTGTTTTGATTGTGTGATTTAAAAGCAATATCAGAATAAGAACTAATCTTTCATCATTTTTTGTTTCTGTATTTTAGCTTCCTTTCTTTTTTTTATTTTATGTTGATTCATCGTATTGAATTATGATATGTCCTTTGCTTTCTTTCTTTTTATTTAATTCATGCACACAGAACTATATAGAATAGTTCAGTTTTTGTTAAAAGGTTCCTTTCTTTCTAGCACTTAATTTTGGAAATGAATATTTATATATTTTATATTTAATATTTTTTCCTTAACCGTTCTTGCACGGAAAGGCTCCTTTTACTTAAAGATTCGCATTCATCAATTCCTAATTTTTTTTATTTTGTATTTCTGTTAGTAGATTTTGTATTGTTTTTTCTCGGACGAAACGAAAGTTAGTGTCAATTGATTCATCAGTTCTGTATTTCATGCTTTTTTTTTATTCCTTAAGCACCCTGGCAATATGTATGAGATTTTCTTCAACAACTTTCGTTAGTAAATCTGCGACAATCAGATCCGAGATATTGTTGGCAAGCGAAAAGCACGTCTCAGACGGGCACTAATCTTCTAGTTAATATCTAGGCGGCTTAGGACAGAACATCATGAGGAAATATTCTGTCTTTACCTTGAGGCTCAAACTACCTTTTAAAATAGGAAATCTGATAAAGAAACAGGAAAGTGCATTCGCCCTCGCTTTTCAGTTCTTTAAATAAGATCTTTAGTCTCTTTTGAGCACCGTATAGATTACCTATACCTGTCTTCTCTCATTAATCAAGAGAAAGTAGCAACGTTATCTACAGGGTGATCTCAGCATAGGCAGGCTAGTTCCGCGAGGAAGTGGAATTTAATGCTTTAGGGGTATGCTATGTACAAGTTCGCACTTTCAGCAAAACAACTTCTGCTGATTTTCCATGTGTACCGCCTATAAATAAGAAGTTAAATGAAGTCTTTTAAGACACGATGTATGGCCAGTGATCTTATCTCCTTTAAATTCTATAATAGAAAAGCCCAGAGATGTCTGTAACGCTGGGAGGAGCTTAAAATACCCCCTCCCCTTTGGTTTGCGTCATTATTGAACGAGCGAATCAGGTGATGGTATGAGAATATTACCTCAGCTTTCAACAATGAAATAGAAACACGCTATTAAAGATTTGTTTAAACAATGAAAACGGATGGAATTGCGTTTCAAGAATGAAAAGTATTGTTGTAAATCATGCCAAAAAATATGTTTAAAAATTTATTAAAATTAGAGAAAAAATTGTAAAGCAACTTAATTGATATCATTAAAAAGGTAATTTTTTGCACTTTCAGATGGCGTAAAAATCATTTTTAAGCCGTAATATTTTCGGAAGTTATTGAGAAAAGCGTCAAAATTCTGCATAATTTTAATTAATTAAAATTTCGGAAAAAGGACTCGAAGATGCACATTCCCGTCTTCCAAAGTTTGTTTGTGCCAAATTTCGTAGCTCTAGGTCCAGAGGTCTGCTCTGTAGAGCGCCAACACACACATTAGTAGAGATTTGGTAATGCATTTTTTTTAGTGGATCCTGTTTTTCATTTTTTTATTTATTTCTTAATCACACTGCCAATATGCATGCGATTTTGTATTGCACCTTTCGTGACTAAATCTGTACAATAAGTTCTGAGTTATGGTTCGCAGGCTAAAAGCCCATCTTCGACGGGCACAAATCTTCTAGTAATAAAATAATAATCAAAAATTAAAATAAGCAGTTATTATTATTTCAAAGGATTAGTTTTCAAAATTGTTCCAATCAATTTTTAACCCTAAATTAATGGTTTTGCTTCCTCGATTTTGAAACTGTCGAAATACAATTTAAATAAAATGTATTTCAATGGGGAAAGTTATTGTTCTACAATTTAATCTGCTATTTTTCATTAATATACCTATAATGACACTGGGAAATAACCCTGATCTACCCAGTTACTTCTTATAATACTGATTTTAATCTAAAATTTATGTTTGTGATAATTATCTTTTTTTTAGTGCATTATCGTAACCCTGATCTGAAACACCTTTTAATTCGCAGCGAATGTAATCGGAATGCCCCTCTTTAACGGCAAATATTAATACCTGTAATAAACACCAGAAAATAGCCCTGCTTTACTCAGTTACCTCCTATAACGCAGATTTTAATCTAAAATTTATGTTTTTCATAAGTATCTTTTCTTTAGAGTATTATCGTGAACCTGATCTGAACACCTTTTAATTCGTAGTGAATGTAACCGAAATGCCCCTCTTAACGGCAAATATTAATACCTATAATGAACACCATTAAATAACCATAATCTATCCAGTTACCTCTTAAAATGCTTATTTTAATCTAAAATTATGTTTGCGATAATTATCTTTTCTTTAGAGTATTATCGTAAACCTGATCTGAATCTTCTTTTAATTCGCAGCGAATATAATCGGAATGCCCTTCTTTAACGGCAAATATTAATACCTATAATGAACACCAGTAAATAACCATGATCTACCCAGTTACCTCTTAAAACGCTTATTTTAATCTAAAATTTATGTCTGTGATAATTATCTTTTCTTTAGAGTATTATCGTAAACCTGATCTGAATCTCCTTTTAATTCGCAGCGAATGTAATCGGAATCCCCCTCTTTAACGACAAATCTTACTTGGAGTTGTCAAACTCGAGAAAAAGTGGTTGTTCTACTATTTAATCTGCTATTTTTCATTAATATACCTATAATGAACACCAGAGAATAACCCCGATATACCCAGTTACCTCTTAAAACGCTTATTTTAATCTCAAATTTATGTTTGTGATAATTATCTTTTCTTTAGAGTATTATCGTAAACCTGATCTGAAACACCTTTTAATTCGCAGCGAATGTAATCGGAATGCCCCTCTTTAACGGCAAATATTAATACCTATAATGAACACCAGTAAATAAACATGATCTACTCAGTTATTTCTTATAACGCTTATTTTAATCTAAAATTTATGTCTGTGATAAATATCTTTTCTTTAGAGTATTATCGTAAACCTGATCTGAAACACCTTTTAATTCGCAGCGAATGTAATCGGAATGCTCCTCTTTAATGGCAAATATTAATACCTATAATGAACACGAGTAAATAACCATGATCTACCCAGTTACCTCTTATAACGCTGATTTTAATCTCAAATTTATGTTTGTGATAATTATCTTTTCTTTAGAGTATTATCGTAA
>BGPR01038423.1:0-14714 GCA_013235015.1 Araneus ventricosus | reverse complement strand
TATTCTAGCTTGTATGAACTATATTTTTCTATAAGTATGCTATGATGCCTCTATACATCCTATTTAATTTTGATTGTGCTTTCATAATTGATCTTTATCTAACATGTTATGACGGAATTACCCTCTTAAAGAATTTGAACTGTATTAAACATTTTGCAGCGTATACATCATTGTTCAATGTATTGATTATAAAGGAAGGATTACGCCACTTTGTTCTTGAGACGGTAAGAGTGGAAAATCGGTTCGCATCTAATCGCTACGCATCTCTTTGAATTTGATTCTTTACGTAAATATTTTATAATCACTATAATGTACAATGAGAAACCTTCTGATAGTCATTGGATTCTGGGTTACAGTAGGTTCGAATTTTTTTATCCACGTGGGGGGAAGGGAAACAGGACCTTTTTGGGAAAGTATACGAGAAAGTTTAGGGAAGACCACTCCCTCTGGTTTCTTAGAGTAAATGGGATTGAATTGGAATTACGGGATTTAAAAGGACGCGGGAAATACGTGAGCTTATTCAGCGGTGCGGATTATTAAGTAGGCAAAATAGTGAATTGCCTAGGGGCGCCTCAACTTTTGGGGGCTCCAAGATTTTCTTTTTCTGTAGTTTCAAACTTTTATTTAATTTATAAAGACCATGCACTCGAACTTATTGAAACTAAAATCAAATAACGTTTAAATTCAAGAATATTATTCTGACAGTACTCCTAATTAGTTACCTTTTGCAATTTTTATATTACGCTGTTCAATAATTCTAAAAAATATGTTGCTTTATAATTTTAAAATATCATATCCCATGATTATATAGATAGTATATAAATTGTATTAAAAACGTTTTGCCATTTTTTCTTACTATTTTCATTAAAATTATGTTTTAATTTTAATTTTGCATTTTTTTATACGCAATATACTGAAATCAACTTTCTTGAAACTGATCCGCAATTAAATGTTTGGGGCAGAGGGTAAGACGAATAGATTCTTTTCCATTAATAAAGTAGTTTGACAGCTTGATTTACTCTGAAATATTAATGTAAAATAAATTGTCTTATTAAGCCATTACATCTTTCAAATGAGCAATATATTATATATATAGTATCCTTTTATTCTCATTTCTGTAAAAAAAGATTCAGAATGAAGACTTTAGAACTACGTTGATATTGTTACAACGTTTTCTGCTACTCAAGAAGAATAATGAATTAACGTTCTTAGATCAAATATAAACTATATAAAGGAATAATTTTTAAGATTTCTTTTCTTTCACCATTAATTATTTTTTACTAATTGCCATTTCTATTAAAGATTCTAAAAATCTATTTATAAATTTTATATTAGTTTTATTTAATAAAAAAAAAACTTGCAGTGCTTTCTTCTGAACTGCAACTTAATAAAGAGACATTTTCATGAAGAGAAAACTGCTTTACCAATTTAAATCGCAATGATTAGCAAACCTCGCGTTTTGCCGGGAGTTCTAACTATCTCAAAACGAAAATCATCACCAAATTTGCTCTAGTATTTTTTAGCTTCGGTCCATTTAACTCGAAATTACCACCTTCCAGAGTTTAACTTCTAATTTCCTTTTAGAAATACGGTATGTGATCACGGAGACTCAACTTCTAATCTAAATTCCACACCACACTAACGAATCTCCCCAAAAAATTTTTGTCAGCCAAACACGTTAACGTTTTTAATCAAAGAAATACAATGAAATAAGTCAGAAGCTCTTCTAGGTTATTATTTTTTAAGACTATAGCTATTTTTGAAAGCAAATTTATATAAAATTATAGACTTAGAAGCAACTGTTGGTTTTTATTTATTTATTATACATTGAAAAAGAAAACAAGTAAATGCCAAATGTTGATTTAATTTAATGTGCATAGAGGATATACAATGTGGAAATATCTCGCTGGTACGAAAGCAATTTTTAAAAATGTGGTTTCGAAAGGAAAAACACCGCTACTGAAATGGTAAAAAGGCAAATGATTAAACTTCAACTAACACAATATATTGCGTATTAACTCGAAACATGCTTATAAAATATACAGGAAGAAGCCATTAAGTACAAAAACGTAGTTTCGATATATAGTCGATATAAGTCGTTATGAAAAGTAGTAAAAATTATTTTACAAACTTCTAATTCCAACAGTAAGTTTACTGATATTTTGATAACTGGTTTATATCATGAAATAATTAACTAGAAATTCTAAATGTCTGCAATAGTTCTTCAAAGTAAATGTAATAATAAAACCAAAGTTGTGTCAAATAAAAATATCAATAAAAACTGGATTATTTTCTAACTCCTAAATTACAAGATCTTTTAAAATCAACTGACAGTATTATAAATAGTGATATAGCCTCTCAAAAGACGAAGTACTTTTATGATTAGTGATAGTGTAGTATCTGCGGATCCCACCTTAAATAATTGCCGGAGGACTCATGCTATCAACTTACGTTATATGGCGAAAAGTAAAAGTGGGCTCTTATTAAGAAAACAAAATCCTCCACTTTTGAAAAACATTAAATAATACGCCTCCATCAGAGGCCAAACAATAACTAAACCAGCGGGAGTGTTCTCCCCTAAACTTTCTCGTATACTTCCCCCAAAAGGAGCCGTTTCTCCTTCCCCCGCGTGGCTAAAAATATTCGAACCTACTGTTATCCAGAATCCAATGACTATCAGAAGGTTTTTTCCTTCTAGTGATTGAAAAATATCTAGGTAAAGAATTCAAAGAGATGCGTACCGATTAAAACGCATCCATCGCACACTGCTAGGTCTGCCGCACACTGCTAGGACTGCTCTTGCCGTCTCAAGGACAAACTGACGTAATTCGCTCCTTTCGGGAGCACAGACGATTGCTTCTGTACGCATGCGTGTGGAGATAACGGATTGGTTTCAATAGTAAATTATACAGACCGACAGACAGTCAACCCTTTGACGGATTTGGCCCAAAATTTTTTACGGACCTACATTCATGACGATAAAACCGTGCACCAAATTTTATCCATCTAGCTATTCAAATTTTTGAGTTATAGTGTTCGTATGACCGCGGACAGACAGATAGGCAGACTTCCCGTAGACGGATTTTGTCCAAAATTTGACAGAAACTTACAAATTATAAGTAAAGATCACAAACCAAATTTCATCCTTGTATCTCTAATAGTTTTTGAGTTATCGTGTTCACAGACATAATTCCAATTGTGATTTTCGGACTCAGGGAGATCTAAAACGTGGAGATTCGTCAAAATCTCGAGTTCGAATTTTTTGACGATTACGATACTTTCTCTTTGTATACTTCGTATACGAGAAAGTAAAGAAGATCAAAATTACAAAAGAAGTTCCCTCATCCCGTCTCTCTAAAAGGGGGGCTCATCCAAGTCTATGCCCCCCACTTCTGGTATTATGTATAACATAATACTGCTCCTCACTCATAGAGAACTTCCCTGTCTGAGGCGTGACCTTCGAAATGAGAATTCCCGTGGGCTAAGTCTGAGCACAAAATAACTACAATAACAACACATGCGCCAGAACTGCACATCTACAACATATTTCAACGGAGTTCCTGCCCCCCCGCAGGGGGGCTACCTCCACTCATGAAAGGTTAGAGTTCATGGCTGTCGGTAACTTGCCGTGATATCAGTTTGTAGTACTGGAATGGTGCTTCATTCTTGGCGTCGAGAGATCGACTGTAGACTGAACTGCACATCCCCCACGACTACGAGACATTCCCCGTCTATCTGTATCAACAGCTCGATCAGTGAGTCACAACACAAACAAGAAAACAAGAAAAGAATGAAGTGGAACGAAAGAGCCCGATTCATTTTGGATTTGGAGCAAAAACCAGCGGGAGTGGCCTCCCCTAAACTTTCTCGTATACTTCCCCAAAAAGGTGCTGTTTCCCCTTCCACCGCGTGGATAAATTAGAAGACCACATACCAAATTTCAATTATATGATGTAAGTTACTAAAAGATTTGCACACATCTAAGCAGCCTTTTAGCTTGCCAGCAATATCTCCGATCTGATTGTTACAAATTTACTATCGATAGTTGTAGTTGAAAATATCATGCACATTGGCAGAGTGCTTAAGAAATTAAAAAAGCATGAAGAACAGAACTGATGAATCAATTGACACTAATTTTGGTTTGTTACTTTATAACTTTACTTTTAACAACAACTTTCGTTCTGTCAGAGTAAAAATAATGCAAAATCCACTCAGAAAAAAATGCATTACGAAATATACAAAATAAAACTAACCGCAAATCAAATATGCAACTCTTATTAAGAAAATGTTTCGGCGTGAAAGAAAAATTAAAAGAAAACACTCCATAATTAATTCACTTATATTCGAGAAGAATTTGGAAGTGAACCAAGACAGACCGTATTACGGGAACAGCAGTAACCAGTACGCATGCGAGTGGAGATAACGGATTCTCTTCAAAAATAAATTATACGGACCGACAGACAGTCAACCCTTTGACGGTTTTTTTTTTTACCTTTGACAACCCTTTGACAAAATTTTATTCGGACCTACATTCGTGACGATAAAACTGTGTACCAAATTTTATCCATCTAGCTAATCAAGTTTTTGAGTTATAGTGTTCGCATGACCGCTGTCATACAGACAGACAGACTTCCCGTTGACGGATTTTGTCCAAAATTTGATAGCAACCTACAAATTATGTGACAAGTTCACATACCAAATTTCATCCCCGTAGCTCTAATAGTTTTCGAGTTATCGTGTTCACAGACAGACATAATTCGAAAATTGTGTTTTTCGGACTCAGGGAGGTCTAAAACGTGGAGATTCGTCAAAATCTCGAGTTCGAATTTTTTGACGATTACAATACTTTCTCTTTGTATACTTCGTATACGAGAAAGTAAAAATTCAGTTATGAAAAGAAATTTCAATTTTTACTTAGAACGTCACAAAACATATCTCATTTCATAGCAAAGCACATGGTTTGAGGAATGGAATGCAGCCTATTGCCAGAGGATGTTCTTTTCTGAAACTTGATTAGCCACCTATCGGCTGATAGCATTTCCAGCGGAGGGAAATGCTAACTGTTGAAAGGTACTTATGTTAAGTACTGGCATTTTCAAAGGAAATTTAACAATTGTTTATAGGCATGTATGAATTAGTGTATTCAACATAAAAGAATAAGTATTCCATGAATCGGCGTTATTTTTATATTAATATATTTGATTTTATTTCCTAGTGAAGAATTTTAGACAATCTTTGAAGATTATATAAAAATAGTTGTAAAAATGTATTAAGAAACAATGACAAAGTGTAATTTAGATAGTTTCTAAATTCATAACTTTACTAAAGGAAAGAATTAAGCTTTTTAGGTTCATACAGACTTATTATATTTTGGGTTTCATTTATTTATAATTTTTTTTTATTTACATTGTGCAATAAATGATTTTTAGTAAATATGAGAATCGATTAATGCTATTACAGATATTTTACATAAATTATTGGATATGACTAATTAACTATTCCGTTATTCTTAACTACTGAAAATAATTTATCTGTGTGTATTAATCTTAAGAAACAATTCTCCATAAAATATTCAAAATTCTTCAAATTCAATTCACAAAATATAGACAACAGAAATTTTTCAGATCTGATGAGTCTTTAATTTCGCCAGTGGTCTGTTGTTTCTAATTATTAACAGACAGTGATTTTGACTTTTAAGATGGTAGAGTAAGCTTACATAACAGGATATTAAAAGTATACGAATGAGAGCAGTTGCATTTTGACTTTTTTATTAGTAATTTATATAGTTGTTAATTTTTCCATGTAAAGAATATTACATTCTCTGCAATTTTTATATTATTATTCTCAGACAAATAATAATAATAAATACATAATATCTGCAGGATGAACATTCCAGATATGAAATTGTAGTAAGTCTGAAAAATTCAAGGAGGCATAAATTAATGAGTAATCTTTAAATTAACTCAGCTAAAACTTATTTTATGTTCTCTGTACGGATAGTATATATACTTGGTATCCAATGAACAGGAAAATATAATGTAAAACATTCATGCATTACTATTTATCTGTATCAATCCTTATGTTACATAATATTACAGGCATTAGAAAATTTTATTACATAACTTTAAAAAATTAGTTCATACAAAAAAGTAAAACGAAATGACGAACGATCTAAAATGAAATACTAGTATGAAATAAAGTTTAATATCGACAGAATTGATATATTTTTTTAAATACGCACTATGAAATCTCAATGAATGAAATGAAGAATAAAGATTAATATTTAGAGAGATTTTCAAAAAATTACGATATGCATAACATGCATCTGCATGTGTGTAGGAATAAAATATATGTAAAGAAGTGTGCCTACTTGGGTGCTATTTGACCATAATTCAAAATTACGAACTATAGCCTTTTTGCTACTTCAATTCAAAACACGCAGTAATGAGTTTGGTTCCTCTTTTCTCATAGGAATTTTCTATTGCAGGATTGAATTCACTCACAATCAGTGCTGCCTATTTTGCAAACTTTTCCTGCCAATGATGGCATTGATTGGTGATTGCCAGGAGAGGAATTCTCCGAAAGGGGACGTAAACCAGTGGGGTGGAATATACGATCCTGTGACAAATAACTTACAAGCGAACCCGGGATATAACGAACCCTCGGTTACAGCGAACCTTTTACATGGTCCAAACTGAAGCCCTATGTTAATAATGTATTTTCATACGTTTATAACGAATAACAAACGTTAGAGACTCGGTTATAGCGAACTGAAAATTTCTAAAACTTCGAACTTTTCACTTGCCCAAGGGGCATTTTTTACTATTTGTGCTCAAGTCAACCCAACTTCTACAATAGACAACTACTACCCTTTTGCATGAAATACTCTGGTCCAAAGACCACATTCCTCGCCGATTGTACCTTTGTTAAAATCTCTGCTAACCACATAAGTGGGACAAAGGAACAATAGGCAAGGCTCTTTACAGTTTCTATCTCCCCTCCTCCCCCCGATGGACACCTGGCCTGGTGTCAACCAGGGAAGGGGGGGGACTTTCTGGTCAGACGACCGAGGAGCAATCACTTGTTTTCTCTGCCATTTTAATTTAATTGCTTATCATTCTGTGAACTTTGCAGTAACCATGGCTAACGTTGGCAAGCGAAAAGCTTTTCCGATCGAGGATAAAGGTAAGTTTATTCGAAAATTACAAAACGGCGAAAGTCAATCAACCATTTGTAAAGAATTTTCCCTGTTTAAATCAACTGTAGCCACTATTTGGAAGAATCGTGACTCTATCATCTCTTCATATGAAAGAAACAAACGGATGCAAGAGGTTGCGAAAGGCAGAAAAAGAAAAAGTGGAAGTGGCCTTATTTAAAAACATGATTATAGAAGTAGTATATTAGCATGTTAGGGCATTTTTTTTTTTTTTTTTTGCAAATACGGATACAGCGAACCTCGGTTAAAACGAACTTCTGAGTCGGTCCGTTGAGGGTTCGTTATAACGGGGTTTGACTGTATTTCGATTAGATGCTCAAAATTACCTGTTGTGAAGTGCGAGATTCTGGAAGTCTAGTCAGAGAAATGTTTTAGGAATGAAGTTATTTACTTGAGATCATAACTTGCTATAGATTGATATAATTTGTGTCTAGAAATCATTAAGTGACCGTTTGTATATATAATATTAAAATTAGTGTTAATAACGTAAGAATAAACATATTCACTATAACAGAAAATACTAATTTTCTTTTGTTTCGGTTCATGTTTCAAAATTTTTGGGAGATTGAATGATACCATACGGCGGAAATAAATGAATCTGTTAATAAATAAGGTGGTAATAAATGAATACGTGTGTTTTAGTGTTAGTGAACTCCAAAGATGGTGGCAACTACTTTACACCAAAGGTAGGGTAAAGGAACATTGCGGGTGTTTGATCACACCAAGAACTATCTTTGGTGTTTCACTACACCAAAAATAATTGTGTGTGTTTTACTACACCACTTTTGGTGTAAAGTAGTTGCCACCATTTTTAGTGTTGTGTTACGCTAAATTTTTTTACAGTGTATTTATAGCTATAAAACCATAAAACAAATTTATTTTCGTTTAAAAAAAATTATAATTCCGAATGTACATATTCTCTCTGCAGTTAAATCTCTTCATAAATACGTTAAATTTAATCTATTTAGCTTATCCAATTGAAAAAGAGTTAATTTACTTTTAAGGTAGTCCAGAAACACATTTCCGGGATTTAAAAAAAATAGTTTTCAGTCTCTTCTTCTGCTTTTTATTAATTTGCATATAAATTTTTCAACGCAGTTAGGCTTTAATAGTTTGTAACCTGTATATTTCCAAGATTTTAAGACGCAATTAGACAAATGGAAACAAAATTTTGGTAGTTTATTGAATATATAAAATACTAGCAGTACGCGCACGGCGTTGCCCGTGGGATCGGGATTTCAACAAAATAAAAAAAAGCCCACATACAATTGCATAAATGAAAGTTTTAAAAACTAAATCAAAACAGAAATATATATATATTATTGAGTTGGTCCGCCTCCTTTTCCTCTCAACCGAGTACCGTTAAATCCAAATAATGTTAAAAAATTACAATGTGATATTTATTACACCGCGAGCAAAGTATGAAAGCCAAAGAAATAAGTTAAGATACGCTTAAAAATAATAATCGAAGTCATGGAGTAAATACATCATCTCCTCGCAGAACGCGAAAGTAATGACGTCACCCTGGCCCTTCAGCCAATGAAATTGCCCGCAACGTTCCGGAGACTGTCGTGGGCGGAAGCTTCGCTAGAGGAAACATATCGTTCAACTACCAGGAAAAAATTAATTTTAAAAAAACTAAAAAAGATATTTTAACCATTCTCGTTTTAAATCCGACAGAACCGTTGCAGTTATAAGCTGAAAAAAATTGAAAATAATAGTGTTATTAGAAAGTCGGATGCAGCAAATTTAAAATCAAAAGTAACATCTTGATGCCAAAACTGGGTATTTTTTTAAAATTTCTCAAAATTCAGTAAATTGCGTTAGAAATTCAAAACTAACTTCATTAGAACGGACATCGCGTGCTCTTTCCGATGGTGTATCTATTTTTGTCGTACAGTTATTTGAAACCATTCTATTGAGAAATTAGTGCGAAAAATCAACCAAAACAACACAAAACATTAAATAAAAAAAATTCTAGATTAAAATTTAAAATTTCGGCTTCGAGGTGCACTCAGTCACCATTACGACTATCTGTGTGCCAAATTTCATGGCTGTAAGTGCGATAGATTCGTCTGGACATCGCAGACAAACACACACACACACACACACACACGCACACAAACATTGCCTTTTATAAGTATAGAAGGTTTCAAAAACATTTCTAAATATATAACCATAACATTTGAGTAGTATTTTTTTAAAAATAAACTTTCGAAAATGAAACTAAAATATTAATTATTAGCTGTAGAAAAAACATAATAAGGAGTAACAAAAAATAAAATAAAAATGTGCGCAATGAATGATTTTATGATCGAATGTTAACGAATGCAATGTCTCAAATAGCTACTTTGCTTACTGTTTAGATAAAAAACTGAGTCAAGAGAACAAAATTATAAATAGAAAAATGTAACTTATGTCGACGACATAGTTTCAGATTGACTTATATGAATTAACAATTTTGATTATAAATCAGTGGTGCGCAAACTATTTTCATTTCCGACCCCCACACTTTGTGTAAAATTTTTTTCGCGACCTCTCTAGCGGTTGAGCTCACGTTTTTTGCAGAAAAGCCCTTTTCCTTATTGTCAAATATATTTCTTTGCTTTCTCGCGTTCCATGGATTGACGGTCCAACGCTGATTTTTTAAACCTTTGTCCTAGTAGGATCCGCAAAATCGCACATTTGTGCAGCGTTTTGAATTCTCAACTGAGTCGATTACTGAATTTTAATTACCCGCCGCCTTGATGGGGACTATAGACAATGCACGTTTTGGGGGCGCCCCTCCCAATCTCAATTTCCTAGAACAGATATTTTTTATTGATTTTGATTTAATCTCTATGTAAATATATTATGACAAACTGAAACAACAAAACAGTTAGGGCGCCTTCCAAGTAAGGGGATTTCAGTATCTTGAGTGTTAAAAAAATAATAATTTTCGTTTAGAACAATTTTAAATAAAATGGGGAGAGGAGAAATAAAAAAAAATCTCAATTTAAATACCCTAATGCAATGTCAGAGCTGGTGATTTGCGAGTCAGTCAGTCAACTTCGAAAAGGTCTGCAAGTGCATTAGGAAACATGAAAAAATGAGTTCATACACCACACATACATTGTAACAACATAATTTTCTGTTTTGCGGCCAAATAGAATGAAGCTATTTGGCAACTCTCCTCTATCTCTCTAATAATAAAAGAGAAAGTCTGTCTGTCTGTTGGCGGTCTACAGAACAGAGCGTTGGACTTACAGCTACCAAATTTGGTACAGGTATACTTTGGACTGTAGGAATGTGCACCTCGGAGCCATTTTTTTTCTTCAATTTTTTATTCAAATCTTAATTATTTAAAAATTAAGCGAATTTTGGTCTTATTTTCGTGAATAATTTTCGAAGTAATTAAGGCTCGAAAATTATTTTTATACCATTTTAAAGTGCGAATTTTCACCTTTCTAATGTTGTTACACTGTAAAAACTGTGGAGTAATGTCGCTCCAAATTTGGTGTTGAAAAACCTTAAAAACTGCGTGAACAAACACTTTATTTAAAGTTAACACTAAATCAAGCGTTCTTATACACTTTAAGTGGTGTTGTTTGCATCCAACACCAATACTGGTGAATCCTTACACCCTGCTCACACGCGCCTGACACCATTCGTGAATTATTTTCACCTGTGGTAACACCAATTTTGGCGTACGTTTGGAAAGTCTCCGATGGCAACGATAGGTTATTAGTAAACAACTGTGCTGTTCCGTTGGTTGCTGCCGTTACACAGAAACGTTATAGAAGGTTGTTAGTTGTGTAATAAAGATAATTAAGTTTTCTTAAGATAAATATAACTTTATTTATATGTATGCATATGTATTTAAGAATTTTATTACATTTAATTTTTATATGCTTCTGAAATTTTCTTTACTAAGCCTAGTTCGAATTCGCCCTGATTAATATTCTCTGTGCATTTAAATTACGAACCAATTTTAATTTAACGTGTATACATGTGGCTGATCATTATTTCTGTGAAAAAATGCATGTTTCAAATTTTGGTGTCAAATGCAAGAATTTTAGAATTTTTTTTAAAATTTTGAATAAAGGCTATTTTGTTAATTTTATAATTGTAAAAGTAAGTATTTATTATGGGTTATAATTTTGAACAGTGAATCTGAACATATTTAAAGCCATTTGTCACTTGAAAGTATAGTTTTTAAGCAAAAAGTTTCTGAAATGGATTAACTCATCTTTCGAAAACTCAAATTTTCTGAAGTTTTAACATATAAAAAGCTACCCAGTGAGAAAAGTTATACTTTCTTGGCTAAATACTTATTGCAGTAAATGTGTATACATGTGGGGAAGCTTTTCTGTTCATTACTTCTGTGAAAAAAATGCATGTTTCAAATTTTGGTGTCAAATGCAAGAATTTTAGAATTTTTTTTTTAAATTTTGAATAAAGGCTATTTTGTTAATTTTATAATTGTAAAAGTAAGTATTTATTATGGGTTATAATTTTGAATAGTGGATCTGAACATATTTAAAGCCATTTGTCACTTGAAAGTGTAGTTTTTAAGCAAAAAGTTTCTGAAATGGGTTAACTCATCTTTCGAAAATTCAAATTTTCTGAAGTTTTAACATATAAAAAGCTACCCAGTGAGAAAATTTATATCTTTTTTTCTAAATAATTATTGCAGAGAGTGTGCATGCATGTGGCGAAGCTTTTCTGAGCAACAATTCATTGATAAGTGTGGATATTTGGAAGTTTGTTATAATGAAGTTAGGGCTCATGAATCTGTTTAAATTCAATTGTGTGTACAAAGAAGTTTAAAGTGCCTGATTTCTGATTGATGAAAATAATTTTTATTAGAAAACATCTTATCATACATTTCAGCATTCAAATTTCTTTCTAACATTTACATATATGTGGTATAAAGGTAAATTTTTAATTTTATAATTTGATTTTTTAGTTTTTAGTAATTTAAAGTTTAGTTACAGGTTTTTAAAAGGAATTTGGAATAATTTAAATTTACTTCTAGTAATTAATGTATTTATAATTTCCTATTACTAGCAGGAACTCATAACTGTCAAGTAATGATCCCAAAAGAATCTCAGCGTGATTCTTGAGTGTTGGCGAGCAGAGCGAGTAGGGTTTCTCACTAATATTTATTTTTATTTTGTTTCAAGCGGAAAAAGCAAATTAATATCAATTCTAATTACAAGAGTCGCAATAATTATGAAGAATTAAATCAGAAAAATTGAATTTATTAAATTTACATTACAAAAAAGAGAAACCTAAGTAATGCACTAATGTGAAAACAGAAGAAAAATTTATTTGGCACTTCTTAGCATACATTATTTCAGGACATTTTTGTTGCAACCCTTTTTTCTTATTACTCTTTTTTTCTCATCTTCTTTTAAAACTTTTTATTCAAGTTCAAATTTCTATCTTTTTACTCATTAAAGATACAGTTAAAAATTGCATATATTTGAAAGCACTGGAAAATTTTAGCCCATTTTGATACCTCATTCATTAATATTCGATATTTTGTTTTTTATGGATTTAAATACTTTACATATTTTTCTCCCACCTGAAACACGCAGACGATAATAAGACAGATGATTTTATTTTATTCTTATTTGTTTGCTGTTTTAATATAATTAGCACAGTCTTTTAGTTACAACGGAATAGTGTGTTCTTGTGTCAGAATATTTATTTTCACTCCTGCGATTCAAAGTTTTATTTGAATTATTTTAAATAATTTTTTAATGATTTCAGTTTAGAACTTCTCGGAGTTACTGAATCTTAAGGATTTTTTTTTTTTTCAGATTTTGTAATAAAATTTGTTTAATATACACACACTCATATGTATTTATATATCTTAAGCATATTATTGTTTTTGTGTTATTTTGACAACATTCATGTATCACTATATTTTATATAATATTCATATATGTCTTATAGGTAAGGTATTTATTTTCTAGTATACTTGAATAACCAGCCGATTTTCTTACTTTTGCTGGTGTTTCGTGTCAGTATATAAAATATTTTATGTATTACATAGGCTCTGAGTTTTAGTGTTACTGAACTCCAAAAATGGTGGCAACTACTTTACACCAAAAGTAGTGTAAAGGAACATTCCTGGTGTTTGGTTACACCAAGAATTATCCCTGGTGTTTGATTACACCAAAAATTATCTTTGGTGTTTCACTACACCAAAAATAATGGTTGGTGTTTTACTGCACCACTTTTGGTGTAAAGTAGTTGCCACCATTTTTGGTGTTGTGTTACACTAAAATTTTTTACAGTGTAGTTTCAACTCTGTATATTATTTCAGCGAATTTTGAAATCTTTTTGAAAGCATTATCTATTGCTCTGAAATCGGTGAAGGTCACTGAATGGATAACACCCCTCGTGGAGGTCACAGAACGTTGTTTCCTCTAGGAGGGGAGATAGGTTGCCCCCTTCCCCCCCTCTTCGAGATGACATAGAAGCAATTCGCTTGTACCCGTGGTAGGAGGCGCGGTTTTCTTTTGTTTAAAGACTTATACCATTCTTATACCATTTTATCAAAATTAAAGGGCATTTTAAATTGTAACAACAATGTCAAATTAATATTTGAGCATAAGCAGCAAAAAACTGCACATTCATTTACTGTTCTCTGAAATTTCATGTACGAACTGGAAACTTAGAACTTTGAATTTATGCATCTAAAGATGATCCATTTTTTTACCATTTCATATTGGATGCATCTCTATTTTGTTTTTGATTTTGGAACTAATTGGTTTATCTACAAAAATATAAAAAAATTTAATTTTTCATGCATTTTGCTTAACTCATAATATTCATTTGTTTGAGTTTTAATATTTTTTTTTATTTCCAAAAATGACAGTTTATTATGTTAAAAAAAATTCAAAGCGGAAATAACTTCGTCGGATAAATAGCTTTATTTACAAATTGTTAACACTAAATAAACAATAACAACTATTTCAAACATCATGCATATGTTGCATTCTTTGTTATAACTGAATCATTTAAAGTTATAAGCTCTAATATGGGCGAACCAGCTGGTCGCCGAAGGCGGCTAGTATATAATATTTTCGTTTAAAAGAAATCGTAACAATAAAGAAAATAATCTCTCCTATGTATAAAAAGTTTGTTTTTAATTATTAAAATATCCATTTAATGAATTGTCACGAAACTTTCACGCAAACCTTCCTTACGTTTCACAGTAATCGTGAGACAAAACTTGAAGCTAATTTAATCAGTAGTTTGCACTGCTAAAGCGCACAAACTATTTCTGAATTTCACTTTTAATCATATAGCTAATTGTTGATTTTAAAAACATTTTTATTATTGTTCAATACAAAAGATTAAACAAAAATTTTATGAGTTTTCCTTCGAATTTCGCAAGAAATAATCAAAATCATTTCAGATGCATTAAGAAATTCTAAAAAAAGTTTCTTTAATTTCACAAGACGAATTTCTTTTTATTTTCTTAATTTCAAGTTTAAACGAA
>BGPR01038420.1:0-14716 GCA_013235015.1 Araneus ventricosus | reverse complement strand
ATGGGGTTCCAAAATGAAAACGTCCACAGCAAACTTACAGAAAACTTATGCGGAAAGACTGAGGCTGCTTTGCAGTGATGCCTGCACTTCAAGAGATGGAAGACCTTCTTCCCCTTCGTGATTTAGAGCTGCTGACAGGTCCCTCATGAGGATTTCCTGCCCAAGGACTTGGACAGCCACAGGAAGCGTCATCCTCTGGGACATGCCTTCGTTCGTGATTTGAAGCGCTGACTGAGGTCCCTCTTGACTTGCTGGAAGGGACCTGGACAGCTGCAGGACATGTGTCTACTAGGAGACATACCTTGTTCGTGATTCAGAACTGCTGAGTAATCCCTCACCCGCTTGAGCTGAAGGCTCTTGGAGAAATGCAGGAGACGCTGAGCGGTTTTGCGACATAAAGGACATTGTCAGCTATCTCGTTCAACCACATGTTGAATTACATGCAATGGTGGAATTGATGACGCAGCGAGCTGTCTTCATTTCTCTTCACCAGATGAGTCTAGCAAATGGTTACAATTGTACTGATGTTTGAGTGTTCGCTTGGATTTGCTGACTTCCTCACATGATGCTCCGTCTTGGCACCCAATCGCAGATGGCTCTCCCTGTTCAGCAGCACACGGGAAGTGAGCGACTGCGGTTGCCCTCTGGCGTTTATTCTGAATACCTTGTTTACCGCTCTATCACAGAAGCGACTCCGGTTACTACCTTTCGAGCCAATTTCGGTGCAACACCCATGAAGAGGAAAAAGGATTAAAATATGTGGTACCAAAGGATGTATCTCCTCGGACTCATATAATAAAAGGGTTGGATCCAAAAAAATTTACAGAGGCAAAAAATTATTTATTATACATTAGACAGAAAATACAAAGAAATTGAGTGCACACTTGCTGATCACTTTTCCACATAATAATCAAATCAAATTCTAGGAGTTACGAAGGTCTGATCAAAACATTCCATGGGCGAATTTCGTTCATGAATTTACCAGAAACCGCCAAATTTGTTGAAAATACCGCGATACGAAATTCCGTACTCTGTTCCGCATCCATGGGTCACGACACCTCAGGAGGTCGTGGAAAAATTTTGTGGATACTAAAATCAAAAGCCATTGATTTGAAAAGAGAAAAGCAAAAAAAAAAGATAGACTAGCTTCCTTCAAGCTATGATTACGACCCTAAGGAGGGTCTCAAAATATTTACACAAAATGATGGGGCGGACATAAGAAAATACTTTACGTTCCAGTGGTTTATGCAAGGACCCATCGTCATAAAATGTTGACACTAATTGCTGGCTTGATTTCAATGCTTTCTCTTGCATACTTTAGTAGACAGAGTAAGTAAAACAGTTGCGCAATTAAGCAAACCCGTCATCATAAGCTAAAATGTTAGAGATGGTGTCTCTCAAGCTCACATTGTTGAGTATCCTTCCATTGGCAGTTATCAGTAAATGTTGGCACGTTAGAGCAGGACCATTACCGAGAAATTGCTTGAATTGGCCCCAAATCAATGGAACAAACAGAACAGAGGGCACAAAATGACTCATTTAAAACCGTTTAGAGTTAGTTTAATTTTGATCCTGTGCAAATAGAAAAGAATCGAGAATAAGTCGTCAATTGTCTAAACATACATTATAGGGTGGCTAATTTGTTTTGTCAGTGGTCAAGTTTAACATGACAGTTGTTGCCAGAAAGAGAAGCGCCTGCGCAGCATAGCAGGACTTTGAAGGATTCTTGCTGCCCGCGGGAAAAGGGTCCCTCCAGCAAGGCGAGAAGAATCCTTTAACTTTCACCGTAAGGTACCTGGTTCTGCCAGGATATGGCGACAACGTACTTTTCTTTTCCCGATCTCATTTTACGGTCGTAAAATAGATGGATGAACCTCATGCCAAGTCACATCTTTGGACATCACAAAGGCTGATAAGAGTGGAAGGCTGAAAATTCAGTAATTTGAAGCTATAAGCTCAAGGGAAAAGGGGAATCGCGCGTTTTCTTAGGTTTCGTGTTTCAAGTTGGGAGGTCCTTTATCTTATTTACTATATTGCTGGAAGGCAGGTCAGGGGCCTCATCTTTTTTAATTGGACGTGGTCTTTTTTGGTGTTTTGTTTGAGTAAATAAGTAATACAGAGAATGTTTCAGTTTTCTATTTTGTTTCATCAGAGAGTGACGCATGCAAGAATACGGGCATTTCATTCTTTTTAATGAGATAATTAGTTTAAGAAATTGGGCTAGAATTATTTCTGTATTTTTTTAAATTGATCTTGTCATATTAAATACTTGCCGCTTTTCCTATTTGCCAACTGATTCTTATTCATTAATTATATATATTATTTGTAGGCAATTTTCAAAGCATCAACATTATTTAGGTATGTGACTACCCTTCAGGCCTTTTTCAAATTTTAAATTTTATTGAAACATTCATGTTTTTTAATTCGAATATGAGTTATAAAATTTCTGATTACAAATGCAATTTCGTTGGAAATTTAATTCCTTTTCAAATTAGTGGAAAATTTTAGCAATTTTAGTGAAAGGGTGCACTTACATGAAACCTCCTAAGGAAGTTGTATTCAGATATATTTTATCAATATTTGCAGTATATAGCCCAACATGCTTTATCTGTATTTACGAACTAGGATTAATTTTTAATGCCTCGAAGGTGTTGGAATATTTCAAACTTTAGAAGAACAAAGATAATTTTAAAAGAATCATCAATTTTCCTCACTAAAAAAAGTCAATGGAAAATAGATAAATATAAAATAGAGCTTAGATTGTGGTTACCAACATAGCTAGAGCAAATAAAATTGTTTACTTAATTCATTTAATATGCAACATTTTTCAAATTATGTTTGCCAAATACTTAGAAAGAATATCAAGAAAGTCCAATTTCTCAAGCCCAACTTTTAAAGATTTTCATAGAGTACAAAAATTTTACTGCATCTTAGAATCTTAAAATATATATTTAAGTCAAACCTCTTTTGATTGGTTTTAAACGACTTTTGTGTTCTTTTCAGCTTTTCAGATTTTTTGAATGTTTGTATAAATAGTAGATAGTTAAGAAGTGGCGTCTGATATCTGAATTAAGCTTTTTTGTCAATTTTTCATGTAATTTTAAGCATCTATGGATAATTTTACACTTTAAAACACAGGAGGAGACAGGTAACAGTTCAAAATAAATGGGAATTCAGGTATAAAACAGCAATTTGGGCTCCAAAAGTAATTTTGTATTGTAACAATTACACTGTTATGTTGTATTTTTTTTTAAAGCGTCATAAAATAATAAAACAATAAAATAAAAATGGGAAGCTTAAATCCTATGTTTTAAGACAATATATTGCCAGAATTTAAATATAGTTGTTTTTAAACTAATTGTTATATTTTTTTAAAGGCTCTTTTAAGCATTGCCACTTACCACGTTATCCGTTATCACTTCAGTTATTATTTATGCTATGTCTTATTTATAATTAGCCTTAGAAACAAAATAAAGCATTTTAGATACCTCGTCACCTTGGACTACAAAATAGACAAATAAAACCAAATTCCGAAAATTTTCTATAAGAGCAGGAATTTGAGGGTAAACAACATGCTGTAATTTTCCATGACTTTCATAAACAACTTTTATTTGATTTGGAACTAAATTTTTTTAAGTAATATGTTTTTTGGCTAATAAATATGACTTTGATTTTACATCCAATTGTTAAAAGTCTTAGGGAGAATAAATCTTAATATCATTCAGTCAATGAAATTACTTTTTTATTTCAATCCATAATTCAGATTTGAATTACATTTATTACTTTATTTATCAGCTATGCTTGAATGTTTTACCTAATTATTACAAATAAATAGGTAGTATATAGTTTTCATTTGAAGTATCTGCCCTAAGTGAAAAATGGAGAATGAGATTCGGAGGAGACAGGACAGTGCCTACTCAGGAGACACTGCCTTTGTTCGTGATTCAGAGCTGCTTTGATGAGTCCTCAACTTGACTTATGGAGGACCTGGACCCAGCTGCAGGATGTGCCTCTAGGAGGCCTACCTTCGTCTCGTGATTCGAAACTGCTGGTGAATCCTCCTTGACTTGCTGAGGCTCTTGCGGAAATGTAGGAGACGTGTGGTTTTTAGAAACATGAGACGTTGTCAGCACTAAGTTCCAACTACCTGTGATACATATCTAGAATGGAATTGATGACGGCGCTGGTGTATTTTCTTCCAGCGAGATGAGTCTAGGCAAATGAATTGCCAGTGTACTGCAGTTTGAGTGTTTGCGGCGGATGCCCGGCTTTTCTCATGATGCTCTCATCTTGGCCGCAATCCCTTGGGTCGTTCTCTCCCTGTTCAACAGCAGCAGACACAGGAGCTGACGCGGATAGTTGCCTCTGGCGTTATTCTAGATATCTTATTTGTCCCCCTCTCTTGCGGTGAAGGTCCCATCTCTAAGAAGCGGCACGAGAATTGTGCACTTTCAGCGACCACATTCAAACTGTACTCTGAAGAGAGGAAAATTAAAATCTATGGTAACTAAAGTGTACTCCCTCGACTCGTATACTATGAGGATGGATCAAAAATGTACAAGGTAAGTAAGTATTTATTAATATTAGACAGAAAATACAAAAGAATTACAGGCACACTTGCACAGTCACTTTCCACATAATAATCAAATCTATTTAGAGATTTACAGAGAGTCACGATCTGTATCATGGTCGAATTTCGTCGAAAGGGTACGAAACCGCCAAATTTGTTGAGGTACGCGCCACGGTCCTTCCGTGTCTGAAGACAGTCGATTTGCGTTTTTAATTTATCTTGTTCTGAGACCAAATAGTCATAATTCCAAAACCGTTTTCGGACCGGTGGAGATTTTTGCAATGAAGCCAGAGGCGCAAATTGTTTTGGGGCCCCCCCAGCCCTTATATTACAATGTTTAAATTCCATATCAACCTTGCAGAGGTGCGATGTATGTCGAATAGGGTTTTAGAGGCCTGGGATGCGGGCACACAGTGAGCTCCTGTGCGAAAACTGCTGCTGTTTTCGGACTCAGGAACAGGTGATTCTTCAAAATCACACTCAGATTTTTTAGGTAGTTTCAGTTCTTTCTCTTTGTATACTTAAAACTGTACCAAAAGTAAGACAGTATTTCCTCGTTTATAGCCAATGGTGCATAAACCCTTGGGTCACGACACCTCTGGAGTCGGCAGGAGAAAATTTTTTTTGTAGGTCACTAAAATTGTTATTTTTGGAAGCAGAGTTTTTTAATATCCTTGACGGAGTCTCATTCTTGGCTAATTCAATGAAAACTATAATCCTTGTAGTAGAGACAGGCGGCTTGGAGTAGCACTGGTTATGAAGAGGCTGCTGGATAACAAGCTAAAAGCGATCCTGGCTTTTTTGCAGTGGAATTTCTATGAGATAGAGCGTTTCTTATTCTTTTCAGGAATGACAGAATATAAGTTAAAGAGGCATTTGTTGGACAACCATTTAAGGAGCATTATTTACAGATTACCATATTTCATTTTACAAGGGATGGTAGCATATACAACACAAGATTACAGTGCAAGCAACAGCTTACATAGAACTGATGTCTCTCCGAGAGAAGATGCTTAGGACCTGCAGACCCTATATAAATGGCATAATGAGACAAGCAAATATACTCTGCTAGCAAATCAGTAAATTTACATATCAGCTGCAGGAATCATAGACAACATCATACGATTCGATTAAATAACTACTATTATGGATATCAAAATTAAGTGACCTAACTAAAATGACGTAAAATCTTAAAAGAAAGAATGCCTTCCGAATCATAGAGTAAAGGTACGAGAGACAATTTAGAGAAAGATGCAGCCTCCGTAGCTTAAGAATATGCAGAGATTTCTAACAAAATCAAAACCATTTTATTTAAAATAAAAAAAGATAGACCTTCCAGCTAGAAAAACGTGATTTTGACCTCACAGGGTCATGAGAATATTACACAAAGATGATGAGACTAGATGAAAATAGTTTGCACTCCGGACCTTAAAGAACTATCGTCTGTAAAATATTGATACTGGTGCTGACGATTTCAGTGCTTTCTCTTTTGCATACTTCGTAGACAGGTAAAGTAAAACAGTTACCATTAAGACAGGCAAAATCATCAGCAAGCTAAAATCTTGGAGTAGTTGTAAAGAAGCTCTACGTTGACCTCAGTAATACCACGTTGGCGGTTATCAGTGAAATCTTTGGCGCGTTAGAGCAGAGCCGTACCAAAGAAATTGGCGAATTGGCCCCATATTGGCACAGGCAGAACAGTGGTGCAAAATGACCATACATTAAAAAAACTTAGTTTAAAGTTCAGTGGGTACGATCTGCTGTGACAAGAAAGAATTCGAATAAGTCTGATGGCTCTCTAAACATTACTGGGTGGCTAGTTGTACGTCAGTGGTCAGAGTTAAGCAGCTTGTGGTTGTACCCCTTACAGAGAAAGGGAAAGCGCCTGCACTGGAACTGAGTTCTTGATGGCGCGGGAAAAAGTCCCTCAAGCAAAGCGAAAAAGGAATCCCTTCTCTGACCCATGGGTGTGGATCGCATTTTCCAACGCTCGTGATTCAAGAACTGTGTTTCTGAGTTGGCTCTAAATCGTTCACGACATTTTGCATGTTTAAGACTGAAAATAAATTTTCTATTTAAATTAAAGTGTTTAAGGATCAGGCTAAAATTCGTTGAAATTTGCTTGTATGTGATTGCATATGGATGAATCTGCCATTCTGTTTGTGATTTCATCTGTCGAAACGAAACCAAAAGATTTTTGGAAACAATAAAGAAATTTGAACATTCTTATTAAAATCTCATTTCAAAACGTGTCAATTCAAGAAATGCTATAACCCCCACCCACCACCACCAAATATTACAATAATCTCATTTTCCTCCATATTTCCCATGGCTATATTTCCAGTGTCTTCCTTTCAGGATATGTATTTCTCTCGAATAGGTACGGTGGTACAGTCCGCAACTTTATAGATAGGGCAGTCGCTGTAACTCGGGGATTTATTATCGGATCTTCACAAAACTTTTGTAGATGGAAATGTTTCGAGGAGAACATTCCGAATAAACCCGTCTCGAGACATTTCTATCAACACCAGTTTTGTGAAGATAAGATAATAACTCCCCGAGTTATAGCGACTGCCCTATCTATAAAGTTCCGGACTGCACCAGGGGGTGAAGCACAGGCGGAATGCAGTTCCGGCACTGCTTTTTATATTTTTTGAAGAGAAATAAATTTGAAAAAAGTGTAAAATATATCCATAAAACAGTACGATCTTCGTCTGATCCCTACCCTCGAAAATATTATTTATTTAGTTATATATTAACGGCCCGTTTCGAAGCAACACGAGGGCTATTTTGGCACGGATCTCGTAATTTTGAACCGCAATCAGATGGCGAGGACGACGCCTGAGTTAGCACCCCCTCTCCAAATTTCCGCACCTCACGAACGGGAGGATGTTTGACTCACGACGTCAGATTTAATGAGCCCACAAATAAGGTAGTTCTTTAGTAGAATCGAGTTTCGAACCTGGAGCCCTCCGTCCTCGAAGTCGAGGCCTTACCATTAGACTACCGCACCCCTCAAATATGGTTGGTATTTCAAAAAGATAAAAGTTATAAGCCATTGGCGACCTCCGCGATATTTTTTATATTACTTGCCAATGTCATGATTTTACGTTGAAACTACATAATTTTAGTATAGGTAAGTTGAAATTAACATACATTTAAAAATGCATTTTTTAAGATATTCATTATATGCATTTTTTGAACTGTAGTACCCATTATGTTAATGTTTGAGCAAAAGTAAAATAATTGCAAAATATATGTTATGGTCAATGTGGATAATCGGTTATTATATATAATTACCGCAGTTATATATAATAACCGATTATCCATGTTGACCGTAACATATAAATTGTTTTAATTTTATTTTATTATACATTGCTTTATTATATCACGATTCCAACACCTATATAAAACAACTATACATTTTTAATATAAAATGTATATATTTGACTTCACCACTGTAACAAGCTGCATATTTATATATATGTTCTCAGAAGCGACCCGAAGTAACCTTACCAACCGGGCAAGGCAACAGTAAGACGCTTCCCTCCCAATGAATGTATATTTTTATATTCTATAACGTGTGTATTCTAAATATGAAACAAGATTTTACTTAGAAATAGACATGTTTTACCAGCAAATATGACTTAATAAGATTATGGTGAGAATTTCAGACAGAAATTGAAAAAAAACACTGCTCCACTTTACATTCCTTATGGGGAAAAAACCATAACCCCAGCCTCAAACACTGAAACTATTTCTTTTTATTTCATATGTAAGTTTATGACGTCTAGATATGTCATCAATGGTCGTCTGCCCACCCCATTTTCGAGAGAATTCGAAAAAACACTGCTCCACTGCACATTCCTTATGGGGAAAAACCATGAGACAGTTCCCCAGCCCCAAACACTGGACCGATTTCAATAATTTTTATTTCACATGAAAGCGTACGACCCCTAGATATGCCACCAATGGTCGCCTGCCAACCACCACCCTCCATTTTCGACAGAAATTGAAAAAAACACTGCTCCACTATACATTATGTATGGGGAAAAACCATAAGACAGTTCCCCAGTCTCAAACACTGGAGCGATTTTCATAATTTTTATTTCATATGAAAGTTTATGACGTCTAGATATGTCATCGATGGTCGTCCGCCCACCCATTTTCGAGAGAATTCGAAAAAACATTACTCCACTGCACATTCTCAATGGGGAAAAAACATGAGACAGCTCCCCAGCCCCAAACACTGCACCGATTTCGATAATTTTTATTTCATACTAGCTGATATGCTCGGCGTTGCTCGGGATAAAAATATTTTCAAGTCCAAGTTCTTATAACACTTTCAATTTACTAAAAATGTTTTTCGCGGAAGCGTCTTTCGTTAATCAACTGAACATTTGAACCAGCAGTGAAACACCCTTCTTTTTTTTCTCTCCTTAGTTTGAACCACTTGGCAAGAATCTCGTATACTCAAAGACAGGCCAAGAAGCTAACAGAGATTACGGTGTGCTTCCGGCGCTGCACCGATGAATGACGTAGTTGGTGTTTCTACGCGTTTTGGGGTTACTTTTTATTAGAATTCGCCAACAACCAGAAGTAGATTTTCTTTGTTTCGTGTGCGCCAACGTTTCGTTCTCAAAGATAAAAGAGAAAGTTGCTTGGATCGATTTTTTTTTTTTTACTAATACATTGTTTTTAAGTACATAATTTGTGCATTATTAATTAAAGGAAACCTGAAAAATATCAATAGTAGACACTTGACACTATATTTAAAATTGTATACAGCAGAAGATTCTATACAAAAAAAAAGAATTGATTACACCAACCATGCTTTCATGTTGTTATCTTGAAATAAAGGATGCATAAATTTTTTAATAATTAAAAGGAAATTTAATAAAAAAAACCTAAAATATTTACTATGAATAATGCTCGAATAATAATCGAATTACAACTCAAATTTTAAATTATATATTCAGTAAAACTTTTTTTTCACTCTTCTAATACGAAATTTTGAGAAGTTAAGGTATGTACATTGAATGTTTTATATTACACAGCATAACCGATTACATATCCTATTTTAAATATTTTTCTTAACACTCTTATAATATTTTTCATTGTATTCAAATATTTTTTGGATAAACTTGCGCACAAATGAATCCGTTAAATCTAGAGTTTAACATTAGTTTAGCCAGATAGCCCCCCTGGATTCGCCACTGTATATATATATATATATATGTACAAAAAATGATGCAAATACTGAAAAAAGATAAGATCAATAAATAATTTTAAAAGCAGCGATATTTTAGAAATTGCTACCATATAAAAATGATAAAAAGAAATTAATTAAGAGCAATAAATTCTGTTACGTTTTCTGAGTAACCATAATCACGCGAGCACCGAGAGAGATTACTCGCCAAAATGTGAACTCCGAAGAGACAGGAAAAAAAGCCTTTTCCCCCAATGCTGAAGGTCGTTTTGGAACTGACGTAATTTCAGACGTAAGGCGGGAAAAAAAGATTTATGAAATTAAATAACATGCGTTCTGAAAATAGATTTTTATTGCAGAGAATATCGGTCACTGTTATTATTAAAGCAAAAGTCTGTTCAAATATGTCAATTGCTTTTAAAATACATTAGGATAATTGCGGGACTATTTCACTCGGTGGAAGAATACTATCCATAGCTTCCACTGTATAACATTCTTGAGTTGTCTTGGACTCCATTCCCCCCTTCGTACTCCATTTCCCCCTCTCTATCATTGCTACGGCAACAGAAGAAACTCTTTCATATCTTTTAATTTTTGCCATTACCTGGACCACAATTCTCTTCTCTTTAGTGTCTTCGTCACTGACCGGAAAAAACCGCATAGTGTTCTTTTTTTTTCTCCTTAGGCCCTCTCCCTCCTGTAGGAACTAGGTGCAACAATCTTGAAGAATTTTAAACACTCATTCTGATCATTAAAAATTCGTAAAATTAAATGAAGCATCGCGGAAAGAGAGTAATTAACGTCATTGTATTGTGGCGCAAACATATTGAAAGAGGTATATGCTACGAAATAAAAGCTAAATAAAATTTCTGCGTGTCTGTTAACATTCAAAGAAAACAATATTTTTATCATAATTTTCACAATGGCAAAAATACCGGAATGAAGGATTTGATAAAACGATCAATGGGTTTGAATTTAATTACAATAACAGGAAGCATTGTTACAAATTTTGTATGAAATAAATTTGAAATGTTCATTAAATTAAGAAAAAGAACGCAAAACATTTAATTTGAAATCATTAAAAAGATGATTTTCTGCTCTTTAAGATGGTATGTAAATAATCTGCGTGCAATATATTTTTCTGAAATTAATACCTAAAATTGGCTTAATTTTCGTTATTTAAGTAAATATCTTAGGAAATAATTTTTTTGAAAGAGTAGAATTAATCTAAGAACGAACCCCAGAATGACATGTGCAAATTTCATGTTAAGACTATTCACCGTTTAGGAGGAGTTCTTACGACAGATAGACCGTTAGAACATCTTTTTTCCCCTTCCTACAATAGGAACCGGACTAAGTCGTGACCTTCGAGATGATTTCCGTGGGCCACGACTAAGTAGCCTTAAAGGCTTAGCACACACTCATTAGGATCAGTTAAAAATTTGAGAAAATTAAACAAAACATCGAGAGAATAATTCACTAACGTCATTGGATCACTGTGTAACCGTATTAAAAGCTGTAAATGCTATGACAACAGGAAACCGGAAGTGAAAAGTCTCCTTTGTTGTTTATGGTCAAAGAAAGGAATATTTTCTTATATTAACTTGAACACTGGCAAAAGCCCGCGCGCGAAACAGTAATTTGGCTTGAATTTATTTCTATAAGAATAAAAAGTATTGTTAGAAATTGCGTTAAAAATATTTTTTTTAATCCTTAATAACAATCAGAGAAAACACTTCAGCGCAATGGAATTATTAGCATTAAAAAGATCATTTTCTGCTCTTTAAAATGGCATAAAAATAATTGTTGTCTAATAAATATTTCAGAAGTTATTGGGAAAAAACGTCCAAGCATTAGGCTTAAAAACGGCTAATTTTCGTTATTTAATTAAAAATATTAAGAACTAATAAACTCTGAAAGTTGAAAATAGCACCGTTGACTTAGAAATATGCTCTAGAATGTCGTGTTTAGATTTCACGTCGCTACCGTTCACCGTTTAGGAGGAGTTCTTACGACCGACAGACAGACAGATACATGTATTTTCTACTTTATACTTTAGATATTTATAAAAATAAGCAAAATTTTCAGAAATAAAGGTAAATTAGTTCAAAGCCTAATCGTTGCCTAGCAACGGAGTAGTTATAAATTTGCGTTAGTTCAAAATCGTCTGCACGTAATTAAAAATTATTAAACTTTAAAAAATTAATAAAAATTGAAGGAAAAATGTCAGAATAAAATTGGTGTAATTGAAAAGGTAAAATTTTGAACTTTAAGATGGTATAAAAATATTTTTTCTCGGACAATTTGCTCCGAAGTTACGGCGGAAAAACGGTTTCGGTTAATTTCTAATTAACTGCCTGTTAATTAACTTTTGGACTTTGAAAAGTTTATAAGTGTCTTCCCCTTGTCTTAAATAATAAGTGTACAAAATTTGGTTGAAAACTGTCCATTGGTTTACGATTAGATGTGGAACATAGCCACAATTACTTTTTATTTATATTAAGATGAAAACTTATAACCCCTAGATATGCCACCAGTGGTCGCCTGCCACCCACCACCTCCATTTTCGAGATATATCGCATAATAAGACTTTGGGGCAGAGTCCCTCAGATTTTACAACCGCCAAACATGGACTGAGGCTATTAATATTACGGGCGAACATAATCTGAAACCCGGTTAATACAGACTAAATTTTAAATCAGGGGAGTTCTTTTCTTTCGACAAAGTTTTCTAAAATATTTTATTCAAAATTATAAAAATAAGTGCGCAAGTAGTACCATGCATTAACATTTTAATAAACTCTTTTATTAATTATAAATATTCTTAGAAACAGTTTTTTGAAGCAGTAATTAGTTTTCAGAAGATGAATTACAAATGTTACTGTTTTCAGCTACTTCCTTTTGCATTTCCCCAATGGTTTTTTTGTGTGTTCTCGAAAGAATATTCTCCTACGATAAACAATGTGAAACTGATACATTTACAGTGCCATTTTTTTATGAAAATGTGTGCAATTTGCTCACATCACTACTGAAGTTCTCAAGAATGGCACTTTTTCTTTTTCAAATTACCTCTTGTCAGTAGCGAATCTAGGATTCGGGTCTGGGGGGGGGGGGCCGAGGTCATAAAAATTTTGTATTTTCGTGATGAAGGTAAAATCTGAAGGCTAAAGTAAACCAAAACTCTTTAACTTTATAGACTTTACTCACCTGACAATAAGAATCATAAAAAACAATACAATACTTTCGATAATTTAATAAAAATTACAATGAAATAACTAGCCAAAAAATGTCTTCGACCATGCTAAAGCTACAAGTACAAGTGGAATGACTACAAAAGTAGGAAAATTTTCTAGCCAGTCAAGCCAGAAAGTAATGTTGAAACGATTTTATTATTTTTTTAAAAGAGATAAATTAAGAAAAAACAGGTTGTAATGATGTTAAATAAAATCAAGAATTCTGGCTTGGCTCTGGGGGGGGCTGCAGCCCGATAGCCCCCCCCCCTGGATTCGCCACTGCCTCTTGTGTTATAAAAGATCACCTCCCATTAGCAACTTTTGATAAGTCTTCACGTCGTGCAAATCAGCTACAATACCAACTCTGACACTCTTTTCCGGAAATATTCGTTGATTTTATTAAAAAATGAAAAACACAGTTCTATTTTTTGGTACTGGATTGGTCAACAGAAACCTAGGTTGATAGAGGCCCGGATAATCAAGATTGTATTGTAATACATGAGGTTTAGTTTAGTTATATTAACATCCCGTTTTGAAGTAACAAGAGGGCTATTTTAGGGCAGACCTTAATTTTGAACCACGGTCAGATGACGAGGACGACACCCTCTCTCCAAGCTTCCATACCACACCAGCGAGAGGACATTTAACCCCCGTACGTATGACTTAGCGAGCAACAGGACCAATACAATACAGATCTTCAGTGGAATTGTGTTTTGAACATTACATATGTGGTAAAGAGCTGAAAGGTCAAGTCAGTTATATCAGCTGCTTCAGTTTATGTGTGTGTGCAAGCCATGCATTTTCCTATATTCTAAAATGCACAGCGATTTTGAACCATAAATATTTATAATGTCATTTTGAGTAATACATTAATTTGTTATCTACTTTCTATGATTGCCTTTTTCATTTTGTAGCCCTATAAAAGAATTGAACCAAATTAAATCAAACTTCTAGAAAACTATCAGGTTATTTTATTGATACAAACATCCTTAGTATTCAGAGTTGTTATACATTCATAATTGTTCATTGTCAGCTTGGCGAAAAAACATTTTATACATAAAAGCATATTATTTTTTAGAATGTCTTAATAATTATTAAAACTGTTTTCTAAAATTCAAATTATTTGCACTCGGATGTATTTATACAATGAGGAAACTCCAAAATACATGTTTCAATAGCTGTTTTTGCAAGATATTACAGAAAAATTTCAATCCTTATTTTCTTTTACAGAATCAATTATTGAATAATATGTGTGCTGTATTGCAATATATTGTATTTGCTTCAGTTTTGCATAGCACACTTAGGTACAGTTTGCAACAGTTGACTCTAAATTCTTATAAGGATGGCTGGTTCCAATAACATAACAGTTTCTACTAAGCTCATCCAGAAAGTACCGTTTGCGCATACCTCCCGCGCATCTGACAGCATGAAGGTCGCACATGTGTGGCTACATCCTTCAATTCGAGAATGAATTAGCATAGACATTTCGTTTGTTTACTTTATCGTTTGAAGTCATTGTTTGTCGGTAATCATGTTTAAAACAATTGATCGGCCCGCCAACTGTGAAATAAGAGCCATTATCAAGTTCTTGAATGCGAGAAATGTTCGACCTTGTGAAATTTATCGTCTGGTAAGTGAAAGTCAGTCCGGACCTAGCACCATCCGACTTCCATTTGTTTTCATCTCAAGAAATTTTTTTGAAGGG
>BGPR01038419.1:0-14716 GCA_013235015.1 Araneus ventricosus | reverse complement strand
TTATTCTTCTCTAGATATCTCCACATTTTTATTGGAGTTTTTGAAAACTTTTGAAGGCTTCCTCCATTCAAGGATCTTCCTGGCATGTCTTACTTTTTGTGGAGGTACAATGTACTGCTCTGGCATTGTTGTATCCAGCACCTCTTCAGCCAGGTCTCTTCTTCTTCTGTTTGGGCTACATCAAACTGCTCAACTGCTGTGTCGCTAAATTCCACAATATCCTACAAAAATGTTAAATGAATTTAATACCTAAATAAAGAAATAATTTTATTAATTTTCCAAAAAATTATATACAGATCACAATAACAAGAAATTTTAATATAACTGATTCCCATTCTTATTCATTACTGATGGGAGAATTTTACTGTATCAGGAATAGTAATTGCAATGCTGAAAGTAAATTTTAGTTTTATTCTGGCTTTCTGAATGAAATATAGCATTTTAAGAATTCCAGGTTAGTTAAGGAATTCATGGCAATAAGATAATAAATTTGAAAAGTTGATAACAAATTACTAATACTACCTTTTCTGTAATATTTAAAGGTAAATTATATATCACTGATCTACATTTTATCTCTTTTTACTTTTTACAAAATGTAAATATCTACCTTTTTACTTTGAGTTGCTGAACGCTTTGAATTGACAATGTTTATTGTCAATTACTGCTTAAATATTTTTAAAAAACCTGGTGTTATATTGGCGTAATATTCATCTGCAAAAAACAAACATTCACTCAAACAGTTGCAAAAAACAGACACCATAGTTTTTTGACAACATTGTGTTCAGTACAAATCCTTTCTAAATGCAAAGAATTTCGTACAATGAAGCCGAAAATTAAGGATATCTGCTAACAACAATCGAGGAATACAAAAAATCAAAATGGTTGGCTTTTTTCAAAAATTCGATACTTGAACTTGCCATTTCAGAACAGCAACATATCTTTCTGAAGACCTGATTCTTCGAAACTCTCATCGTATTAATCAGTGTTTTTTTACTTATTAAAGCTATTGTTATAACATATCATATATTTTACTACTTCAAAAAAGAGTGAAAATTTCCTATCTTGCGGAGTTATTTAATAAGATGTCTTTAACCCTCTGATGGCCGTAACGCCCTTATCGGCCCGTCATGCAAACTACAAGATGACGGTCGATCGCCCGAAAAGTCGTATGCTTATTTCTTCACCCTTCTCAATGGGGTCGGTAAACGGTTCGGAGCAATCTTATCTTTTTAACAATGGTTCTTTCCCCTCCCACTTGATTGATGTCTCTAGTAAGTGTTCGAGGGTTCAGCACCCAATATGTCCGACATAGTTTTAAAATAAAAATAAACTATATTTAAAAAAAATTCTTATTTTTACAGTATTTTTCTTTGGCCTTTAAGCTATGAAGTCTAATTCCTTTCTCTAGAAAACAATCGTGGACTTCTTTCGTTCATTGGACTGACCCCTTTACAAGTATCACTTTTTGAGATCCTCTCTTTACCATATTTCTGGAAATCTCAATTTCTATTTCGGAAACATCTCAATTAGAGCCACCTTCATATAGAACTTGAGGCTATCTCTCTGAGTTTTCAACATACATCTTCAGATTTAGATTCGACATCTGTAACATACACAAATTTCTCCTCATACAATTTCATATGTCTGTATTTGAAATTGAACCTTACTCCGGCCCTAGAAATTCTAAATATTCTGGCACGTGTTGCACAACCTAGTAACCTTTCTGCTTTATCACCCAGTCTTCGTCCATGTTGCTTGCACAAGTATAAACATGCTCCCGATAATTTTCAACCGTCTTTATGAAGCCCATAGAAGCATAGAATTTTAATCAGCGGTAATAATAACATGATGATGTGAAAGAACTAGAACGTAGAAGATGATGACGGAATTTTTTCTGGAAGCCGTACTCTGCATGCAAATGCTGAAGTATTTGCACAATCTAATGCGACAGCTTCTATTATTGACTAGTAGAGATTGGTAAAAACTAACACAGTCTCGGGCAAGAAACGGAACCTGATAAACTGCTTGGAATGCAACTAAAATAATAGTAAATTGAATTGTTGGGTACCGCAGGTTTATTAATCGCAGTGTAATTTGCATTTCTTCTGGATAGTTGCTACTTATAGTGCCGCTTGAAGGGAAGTTTTTGTTTTAATTTTTTTCTATGATAAGAAAATAATCAAACAATGTGCATGAAGTACCCCTCTTTAAAATAGGCTTATATTTTGTGGTTTCTTGAAATATGTACAGATTGTTTGTACACTGTGTACTTATAGTTGGAAAAAATTAAGTGCAGTAGAACCCCGCTAATCCGAACTAATTGGGACCTGTTCGGATTACAAAAATTTCGAATTAACAAAATTCCTATAAAAATAGAAAAGAAAAAGATGTGTGCTAAATTGTAAGTTATAAGTGCTTCGTACTATTATCTCTTGAATTCTTTTAGTCAAAAGCAATACAAAGAACATGTCTCCCCTTTTCATTAGAACAATGGATGTGCTCCTGTATGAAGTGACCTTATCTTCCGGCGGATTGCATTAGTTTCTACAATGTGCACAAAATTATGCATGCTGAAAAAGTACTTTTTTTCAGTATGTGTATTTAAATCTTTCCAGATAACCTTTTCAGTTACTTATAATTTTCGAAAAAATAAATCTGGTCAGATTAATCAGAATTTCAGATGAGCAGGGTTCTTACTGTATTAACGTACCTTTGCAAACCGGAATAAATAAGGCTCTTGTCAAAATGAGATATCATATTTTGTATAGGTAGAAATTTAAATTTGAAATCGTGTAAAAGAAGAGCTACCACTTTTAATATTAAAAAAGTTTCTATATAAAAGTTGAAAATTTTAACATAACATTTACACCTCTTCCATATGTTTCGTTTCTATAATATAAAGCTTGGAGATTTATTTCTGGGCTGGTAAATGAAAAATTTTGAAATTGCCATTTGTTACGGATGTGACATGAAAACGTCAATGGTATAATACTTTTCGCAATATCTCCATATTTCCCATTAGTGAATCATTGTTAAGACGACTCAAGGTAGATATTATTCTTGACTTGATGAAATAAACTATGGAGGAGGACATACAGGGAATTTAAAATAACCACCTTTGCTGCAATAAAACGTTTATAATCTATAACTTAGCAAATGTGAAACATTCTAATTTATTTTGACAATACTTCATACAAATTAGCAGAAGATAAAAATTAAAAAGTATATCAATAAAAGATATTATATCGTATGTGCTCAAGATAGGATGAAGTTATATTTATTTTACGGAAAAGAGTTTAATAAGCTATGTGATTTATGCTCCGCTTTTGAAGTAAGCAAATATGTATATTTCGAGTATATATAATACATGATAGCCGCAACATTTAAAACAAATTACATCTCATTAAGCTGCCATTAATGCAGTATGAAAGCTGGTCTTCACTATTAAATATAAATACTACACCGCTTTATTTTATAAAACACTATTATATAAATCTTTACTCACCAAGATTGGGTTTGAGCACTTTCTGTGTTAATGATGGTATTAGTTTTCATGTAAACCCGACTGATTGGCTTTATTCTTTTTCATGTAATCGGATACTTTATGTTTATTTTAAATATGCTGTTTCACATGAATTTTCAAGTAATTCCGGTGTCCCACAGTTCTCTAATCTTGAACCTATGCTTTTTATTTATTAACGACCTTACTTGTCTTTTTAAGTACTCTGAGTGTCTTTTATTTGCAAACGAATTGAAATTGTTTAGTTCAAATATTTTCCAATTTAGTTCCTGTTCTTTTACAAACCGATCTTTACTGTCTTTTTCAGTGGTGCAGAGTCCAAAAGTTATACCTGAACATTGAAAAATGTAGTAGTCTTAGTTACACTCGAAAAACTCAGGCTTTCAATCATGTTTATAAAATTAACAAACTTGTTTTACCATGCTCAAATTCAGTCGCGGATCAAGATGTCATTTCTGACACTAGATTTTCACCAACAAATTGGTTCCATAGTCTCTAAGGTATATCGTAGGCTTGGAATTCTGAAGCGAAAAAATAGGGAATTTTTCAGTGACCTTGCCTTGAGGGTATTGTACGAAACTCATGTCAGATCCAATCTGGAATATTGCAATATTATCTTTGGTCCAAATTACCAAAATAAAATTGAATTTATTTAGCGAGTTTAAACTAACTTCTTGCGATGTTTACTTTACATGAAAATGGATTTTTCTTGCAGGATGTAACTTCTTCACGTCTACTTGATATTTTAATATGTCTAGTTTATGCTCCAGACATAATGTTTTTCTGCGTTCTCTTGTTTCACAAAGCCACTAATGGTTCGATCGATTGTAATGATATACTGAGCTCTATAAATTTCTCTGTGACTGCCAGATTTTTAAGGATCCAAAATTCTTTTCCAAATGTATATTCGAGATTTAATTACGTTAACAGGTTCTCTTTGTGCAAATTTTATAAAACTTTTAACAGGTTCTCTGATGAACTTGACTTTTATCATATGTCTCCTGGTGTTTTTAATTTGAATTGTTTACAACTTTTAATGATCTGATTTTTTACTTTTTTGCGCTTGACTATACATTATTCTTAAGATTTTTATGCGTTCCATATTCCTGTGTTCTCATGTATTCAATCGTCATTTGGTGTTTTTGCGTTGGTCTGTGTTCAATTTTTGTAATCGGCAATTGATTTTTATCTTTCTTGTGCATTTTCTTCTTTCAACCCTAATGTGTGTTTTAGTATCTTGTGCTTATTTATATTTAACTTTTTAATCCTTGCTTTTTTTAGTTTAATGCTTTTAATTTTAAAAAATTCTGTGTGTTTTTATGATATGAATGTGACGGTATGCAACATGGACTTTTGAAATCTTAGTGAGTCTTTTAATGCTTTTGTGATTGCGTGTTTCTAAAATAAGTTTTAAAATTCTTATATCTAATTACTTTGTAAGAAAAAAACGGTTAGAACGAACATTTTTGCAGTAGTCATCAGCGAAAAAACGACTGATCACAAACGACGCAGTACCATCACAACCAGCACAGACGACGTATGTATGCAAAATCTGAAAGTTATTGCCTTCCATCCGCTACGAGAGATTCTAGTTAATGCGGAAGAACGAAGATTTCGAGCGCTCTTTGACAAGAAGAGCGTTAGTTTAGTCCAATGACGCTTAACCCTTTATATTTCTATGGTATATATACTTACCACCTACGAAAGATTTTTTCTGGTGGCTTAAAATTATTGTAAAACGATAAATGGGAAAATTATATGCTTAACATATGATTGAGCAACACTAATAACCCAGGAAAACAAGAATTCTATAGTTTAATTGTAATTAAATTCAAAAGTGGTAAGTATACTTGACACTGCCCGTTCACAGCGTGAATGATTTCGTAACTACATCAGGTTTCAGCATTTGTCATTAAAATTTCAACTCACAGAATTTTTTCAGAAATAAAACAAAGTCGTATTTTGTTTCTTATGTCTAAAATGCTATATTTAAATATCCGTATATGTTATTGAATTTATTTAATTTAAATTAAACTTTCAATTTAAAACTTAGCAAAAACTGTTGATGCATTTGGAGTTTCTTTAAATTCGAGATTTTCCTGTTAGTGATCTTATGCATATTTTGACTTCATTTTTGGTGTGATGGTTATTTAAACACTCTAGTTTATGAGGTTTTAGTTTCTTTCTTGGCACAACAAGTGGATTAAAATTGTATTAGCTTGCAAAATTTTTATTGCTAATAATTGTAGCGCTCCGTCTACGCGTCCCATTAAATGCAAATGAACTTCAAAATTTAATTAAATTAAACATTTACTTTCAATTCGAAGAAATTTCATGGTTGCTTACTAAAATAATTGCAGAAAGTTGTTTTAAATTACCTAAAATTAAGTGGTAAGTATATTTATTTACCAGTGAACATTCTCAGATAATTTTACCCTTAACACTCAGTGGTAAACATGCTTACCACTTTCAGTTTCCCCTTAATGATCTCTGGTAAGTATATTTATCACCCTTTATTTTAAATATTAATTGGAAAACGTTTGATATTTTTGTATTTACAACATCAGTTTATCATAATATAACTCAAAAAACTTTTTTTGATGATGCCTCTGAGTTATGTCCTATAAAGGGTTAACTTCCATTTTGTTATTTATTTCGGGGATTTCATTTAGGAAGCTTAAGAAAACTATCAAACAACAGAACTAACTTTCATTCTGGCCCAAAACAGAGGGATCTGACCATGTTTAATGTCAATTACTGCTTAAATATTTAAAAAAAACCTGGTGTTACATTGGCGTAATATTCATCTGCAGAAAACAAACATTCACTCAAACAGTTACAAAAGACAGACACTGTAGTTTTTTGACAACATTGTGTTCAATCCTTTCTAAATGCGAAGAATTTCATAAAAGAAGCCAAAAATTAAGGATATCTGCTAACAACAATCGAGGAATACAAAAAATCAAAATGGTTGGCTTTTCTCAAAAATTCGATACTTGAACTTGCCACTTCAAAACAGCAACATATCTTTCTGAAGACTTGATTCTTCGAAACTCTCATCGTGTTAATCAGTGTTTTTTTACTTATTAAGGCTATTGTTATAACATATCATATATTTTACAACTTCAAAAAAGAGTGAAAATTTCCTATCTTGCGGACTTATTTCATATGATGTCTTTAAACCTCTGATGGCCGTAACGCCCATATCGGCCCGTCATGCAAACTGCAAGATGACGGTCGATCGGCCGAAAAGTCGTATGCTTATTTCTTCACCCTTTTCAATGGGGTCGGTAATCGGTTCGGAGCAATCTTATCTTTCTAACAATGGTTCTTTCCCCTCCCACTGTCACTCTTGATTGATGTCTCTAGTAAGTGTTCGAGAGTTCAGCACCCAGTATGTCCGAAATAGTTTTAAAATAAAAATAAACTGTATTAAAAAACATATTTTTATTTTTACAGTATTTTTCCATGGCCTTTACGCTATGAAGTCTAATTCCTTTCTCTGGGAAACAATAGTGGACTTCTTTCGTTCTTTGGACCGAGTTCTCTCGTCAGATTTTGAAATACACTTCTATTTCAGAAACTCTCATTAGAGCACCTTCATATCGAACTTAGGCTATTCTCTGAGTTTTTCAACATACATCTTAGATTTAGATCGACATGTGCAAAACAGCAATTTTTCCCTCGATCAAATTTCAGATGTTTGTATTTTGAAATTCCTGATATCCGTCCCAGAAATTCCAAATCTACTGGCACGTGGTAATGAAACTATGTAACCTTTCTAAGCTTTTATCACCTAGTCTGTCGATGCTGCTTACTGCACAAACATGTGCTCCGATAGTTTTCAACGCTACTTATGCAAGCCCATAATGACCACGCGGAATTTAATCAGCGGTAAATAATATACATGATGATGTGAAAAGATACGAATTTAGAAGATGATGACGGAATTTTTCTGGTGCACTTTGCAAGCAAAAGCTGAAGAATTGTGCAACCTAATGGACAGCCTTCTATTATTTTGCTGAGAGATTGTGAGAAAATAAACAGCTCGGGCAAGAATACGACCCGATAAACTGCTTTTTTTGAATGCAACTAAAATTCATCAAATCTGAATTGTTGGTACTGGTAGTTTCCTGTCGTAAGTTTATGCGATTTTCCAGGGTAGTATCTAGTGTACAGGCTTGTAGGGAAGTTTTGAACCAATTTTTTCATGAGTTGAAGAATAATACCAAACAAGGTATGGAAGTAACCTTAACTTTTAAAATAGGGCTAATTTTTTATTTGAATATGCTCAGATTGTTTTACACTCTGTCATATGATTTGAAAAATTAAATATTTAGGTAGCTTTATTAAACCGAACATAATAGCCTCATTACAAAATACGATATCATGTTTTGCATAGGTAGGAATTAAGATTTGAAAATTTGTAAAAGAAGTGGTACCACTTTTATTATTAAAAATGTTTCTATATAAAATTAGAAAATTTTATTAAACATAGATGGTTGGGACTGTCGTTTCTGTATTTTAAGGCCTGGAGATTTATTTCTGGGCTGGTAAATGAAAATTAGTGTAATTATCAATTGTTACGGATGTGACATGAAAACGTCAATGGTATAATACTTTTCGCAATATCTCCATATTTCCCATTAGTGAATCATTGTTAAGACGACTCAAGATAGGTATTATTCTTGAAATGATGAAATAACCATGGAAGAGGATATACAGGGTATTTAAAATAACCACCTTCGCTGCAATAAAACGTTTATAATCAAGATAGGATGAAGTTATATATATTTTATGGAAAAGCATTTAATAAGCTATGTGAGTTATGCTCCGCTTTCGACGTAAGCAAATTTGTATGTTTCGAGTATATATAACACATCATAACCGCAACATTTAAAACAAATTACAATTCATTAAGATGCTAACAATGCAGTATGAAGGCTGGTCTTCACTATTAAATATAAATACTACACAGCTTTATTTTATAAAACATTATTATATAAATCTTTACTCACCACGATTGTGTTTAAGCACTTTATGGGTTAATGATGGCATTGATTTTCATGTAAACACGACTGATTGGCTTTATTCTTTTTTATGTAATCGGACACTCTATGTTTATTTTAATTTTACAGTTTCACATGAGTTTTCAAGTAATTCCGGTGTCCCACAGTGCTCTAATCTTGGACCTATGCCTTTTTTTCTTTTATTCATTAATGTCCTTAATTGTGTTTTTAAGTACTCTGAGTATCTTTTATTTGCAAACGAATTGAAAGCAAAATTTTATAATAAATGCTAAATACCCAAAATAATGTCATCACTTTATTGAACCACCCTATTGATTTGTAAAACGTTAGAAACCCTAAAATGTTTTCTGTGATATTCTCGATTCTCTTCCCGGCGCAAGCTAGGAACTCAGTTCTGGAGCATACGCCTTAGACACACTCTTTATCCTTGAACCCTAAAATTTTCATATTTTAAAAAGTTTCTGTACGGCAAAAAAACCATCATGGAATCATCACATATCATGGAAAACTATTTTTACATTCACATTTACTTAAATAACATAAAAGTGTTTGTGAAACACAAAATATGAATAAATGGATGACAAAGTCAGTATATTTATGAGCAGTATATTATTATAAGATGCACTGAAAATTACAACAAATGAGACATTTCTTAAACATAATAAGACAGCATTCGATGCCAAAAGCTGTAATGAACATTCGGGAAATGAATCAATATGAAATCATGAGAAATTTTTGTGTATGAAAATACACAAAGAATTCTCATTCATTTAACGAAAAGATGAATTCAGTGGAAAATTTCATTGTTCAAGAATCTATCCAGACTATCATTAACAGGACCGCACGAGGTAAGTGTAAATGATGTTATAAGAGTGAAGCAAACAATTTTTGGGGCCCATGACCCCCAAACGGGTCCTAACCCCCGTTGAGGATGGTATGTTGGTGAGGCTGGATAATTTCAGTTCTGGGAATTAGATGATCTGCTGCTGTTGTTGGAGGCAAGGGGTGTGTGGGTGGAAGTCCATCTGGATCTTGTGGGATTGTTGCTGGAGCACTGCAAGAACTGGTGCCTGTGAAGAGTAGCTGCTGTGCAGAGAACTCAGATCTTTAGATGTGATAATTTACCGTTAAGTGTTCTGATAGGGAAGTGACATGCCGTTTGGAACTGCTCTTCAGGATTTTAAAATTTCTGAGAGGAATGGGGCGGGATGTCATAAGAAATATCTTGACGAATTCCGGAGTACCCGACCCTCAAAAAGGGGCTACCTCCATTCTTGACGAGTACTGAGTTCAACATGGAGAGAGATATCTGTCAATGAGCTGTATAGAATTCATTTCAGCAGTGAGGAGACGCAGGACGGGGGGGGTGCTTACATTGGAGATATATGCTATAAGACATATGAGTTGAACTAAATATAAATGGTATTTCGATTTTCCATTGTGGTACACTGTAAAGACAAATTTTTACCGTAATGAATCCGATGAGAAAACAGCACTTTTTTCTCATTTTCAAAAGTTAATTCATTATACATGCAACATTTTGTTAGATGAATCAATCAAATGTAAACAATATTTTAAAAACATGTAAAAGCCTGAGTATAAGGAGCTTGTCAATAAAAATTAAAAACATATTTATTAACTTATTTTTAGATATCAGTTGGAATTCACAACGTCATTTGAACACTAAAAAGAAAGAAGAAAAACATCCGAACATGTTCTGGTTGATTAAAATAAAGCTCAGAATACACTTGATCCTGTTTAGAAATTAAAGTGTATATCACTGCTGTATAAAAGTGGCTGTATAAGTTCTATTCATCTATAAAATACAATTTGACACATATGACGAAGACGAAAGAAAACTTTATTGAAATTACCCTAGTACATTCTCTATATTTCCGTTCCTAACAGAAATAGGACGATAATTCGAGCATTTTCGAGGACCTTCATTTTATCGCCAAAATCTTTAAATTCGTCACTAAATGGTCGCCAAGGCTTGGCTTGACCTCACAAGGCACGCCATAAAAACCTATGTAAATGTCTCTTTCCAACTATAAGGTTAATATTACTGGAAAGTGCAATTACAGGTTCGTAACAATATCTACTTTTAGCAACTTTTATTAGGATAACAGTTTCACTTTTTAATAATTTTCATAAAAATTTCATAAAGAGTTCGTATTAAAAATGAAATCAAGTAAATCTTCATATTTCTGTTTTTCATAATCTATGCAGAATTATTTTTATCTCTTTAAGCTCTCAAAAGATGGCGTAACAATTAAAGCCCTATTCCTGCATTGAAAAGATGCAGATGCTTTGTTTAGGATTTGAACTCTGGCACAATCGTGGCGTCTCGAATCTTAACAGACGGTACCATGAAACCAATAAGCTCTGCCGTGGCCAGAGCTACAAATATTTTTGGTTAGTTTATTCACACAGGAAAGTAAATTTTTCATTCGTTAGTTCGCTTAACTTTTATATGATATTTGTTTGATATGTCTTTAAAATTGATCCCGAGAAAGCTTGGACTATTGTTTTACGTGGTGATCACTGCTGAGGGAAGTGACATCTCTCTATTTCGCATTTAACGAATATCATAAATGCTGTAAAAGAACATAGAAAATTGCACTAACCCCCGAAAAAATGCTTTATTGAACTGAAATATTTCGAAGCTTTTTGTATTCTTTCATTTAACTTGCTTCGTGTTTGCAAAATGTAATTTTGCAATCGATTTTTTACTAACTTATTGATGTGCTAAATATCTTAAATATTGGGCAATTTTGTGTTTTCGATGACATTTTTCGTTCTTTAATTATCAGTCAATTGTTTGATTTTAATATTTTGATACTATATGTGAAACCTGGAATTGACTTTGAAAAAAAACCCACACAAGATTCAATAATATGTTTTGTAATGCATTATAAATTGAAGAGTTAAAACTGCAAAATCAGGAAGGTGAAAAGCAAATTAGAAACATGCTTTTATTAGTGCAGTAAAAAGTATAAAATAATTTTCTTTTCTAAGGCCTGGAAAAAATGGATTTTGCCTCCCGAATAATTTCCGGAAACCAGGAAACAGTAGCAATCTCTTCATTTGCATGCAAAAAGAGTTATTCAACGTTTGCACAAAATTTCCTTCTTATGCTGCAGGTGGGGCGTTCCGAAAATCTAGAAATATTCGACTTTTTCCTCGTTTTTCGAATTTAGATTTTTTAGAAATCATTCCAGAATTGAAGGGTATATCATCTTTAAAATTAGTTTAAGTGGTATGCATGCAATGTGAGTTCAAATTACATCAATGTTTCCCATTTTTCGCAACAAGTGTTCACATTCTTTCAATGTAAATGCATTATATGTAAAATACCATTATCTCTACTAATAATAAAGGAGAATGTGTGTGTATGTCTACAGAGCAGACCGCTGGACCTAGAGCTACGAAATTTGGCACAAACATACATTGGAGGATCGGAATGTGCTCCTCGGATTACAATTTTAATTATTTAAAAAGTAAGCAAAATTTCAGCGTTTTTCCTTAATAACTTCTGAACAGATTACAACACAAAAATCATTTTTACATTACCTGAAAGTGAAAAAAATTACCTTTTCAATGATATCGATAAAGTTGCAGTACATTTTTTTCTTCAATTTTAATAATTCTTAAAAAATATTTTTGGCATAATTTACAACAATAGTTTTCATTGTTGATACGCAATTCAAACCGTTTACAATGTTTAAAAAATATTCAATTGCCTTTTTTTTATTTAATTGTGGGAAGTTTAGGTAATATCTTAATACATTTTGCTTTCAAATTTTATTTCATTAAAATTTTTATGGAATCTCTAAATTAAACTCTCTGAAATATTACATATATTAACAAATATATCCAATAAGCTGAATGATTGTGGTTTCATTCTTTTTTCAGTACGTTTTAATTCAGCTAACATGCTGAATTAAAACATATGCTTGACATAAAACATGCTGCTTGATATAAAATGTGCTGCGGCATTTTAATGTTGAAATCAAATGCATGTTTTGATGAGAAATAAGAAAGTGACGATTGTGCCGACAACGTGCAATGAGATGTTACATGGCATGGTCAGTTAATGTCTCCATTAAAGTCATTTGTGTAGACAATAAGCAGAACAGGTGTAAGGCCACTGAAAGAACATGGGTTAAATATCTACCATAATCTGAAGTTTAAAATTACGTTGTCAAAGCAGTCATGATTATAAAATGATGAAAGATTCATTTGAAATCATATTCACGGCAAAAAATCAGGTCGCCGAAGGCGGCTAGTTTTCAATATAGTGCAAAATCAAATGTTATGATTTATCCTATCTTTGGACACAGTTATGACGATTTTCATCAAATGTTGCCTAATTTTGCTTAGCATCCTGCTGATAAGGTTCTGCGAATTTTGCATCAAAATAAACCACCAATCTTGTCGAATCAATGAAATTGGAAATAGAAATTCATATTTTTATGCACTATACTAATTATTAAAAGTGAGCAACAAAGTAAGAAAAAATGGTACTTACGTATTAACGCCACCGAGGCTACAGATTTAAGGTAATGCGCCAATAAAGAGCAATCTTGTTTACAAAAACCGCCAAATTGGAGTCACTTAAAAACCGCCGAATCTGTAGCCTCGGTGGCGTTAATACGTAATATTTATGAAATTATCATTTTTCATATAAAAAGAAAAAATCATATAGCTTATGGCACTTTTTCACCCTTGGGTGAGTTGGGCTACACTACACAACCCATTCCGAACCAGCATTCCATATTGGCTTAAGGCCTGAAACGGTCTGAAAGAGAAGAGAGCTAACAGTAGCTTGCCTGGAGAACCCGAGGAACCCCAGGCCCGCCACCGCCAAGCTCGTGTAGATTTATTAAAATCAAAGAAAAATTTCTACATTCTGCACCACGAACACTGGTGGAAATTAAAACATCTAATTTCTTTTTTAAAAAATTACATGATTCAACCAGCCAGCTGAGAGAAGACAGAACTACATCAATGGCACCGGGGCAAAACCACACACACGACACCTGCCTACACAGGTGGCAATTGACATACAGGACCCCAACCCAATGCCACAACAACTCAACCAGCCATGATTAAACTAAGCTGGGGGAAATGATTTCGCCAATCATATCGAAGTACAGTCACTATTACAATTATTATATTTAAAACACAAAATTAAAAAAAAAACTTTCTAGCGTAGAAACACATACTTAAACCCAAACACATGCAAAAACACGCCACACGGTACAAAACCAATAATAATAATGATAATAATAAAGATAAAAATTAAAATAAAAAAAATTCCTCGGAACAATTAAATTTCACAAATAAACTAAAATCAGGTTAAAAATACTAATACATTAAAAATCCTGTCAGCAAGTACAAGAAACACAGTAGAGGACTTTTCTCACCATAAGCACTGAGAAAACAAAATCTATTATAATTTAACAATTGCAGAACATTTCATCGGCTTTAGTAAAGTGCTAAACACCAGTCAGTCCCTGTACTATGCTCGAAAACCCGAATTATAGAAGTTTTAGCATGGCGACTCAATATCAGACTACAATATCCGGTCAGCGAAAATTACATCAATATATAATAAAATGAAACATAAAATGTAAAAGACTAAAGTTACAAAATACAAAATGGTTAAAACACATAAGAAAATAAAAACAATCCACAACCTTTAAAATAGTCACACCATTCCAATAAAACGCAACAGTACCAACACACCAAAACTAACCAAAGTCCTCTCAAAGTTAAAATCAAAAATTAAAATTAATATTAATATTAAACTTACGATCAATAGAACCATAAAAGCGAAAAGGCTATAAAATACAATACTAGGCTGACTCCAGGCGGTCATAAATAGCATTAGCAATTCTGAAACAAGAAGTCGATTTATTTAGATTAAAATTACAAGTTAAAATATTTTTAAGCCTAACTGGTTTAGCAACGTCAGTTGGTCTTCTGAGATGAAATTGTTCCGTTAATGGGCAATCAAAGACATAACGATCAGGACATAAGCATTCACAATTTGGTGAAGATAAAATTTAAAACCTGCTGAGATAGCAGAGGAATGGTCCATGTTCTGTTAGAAAATATATAACTGCTTTATTTTTTATTAATATTTTTTTATCCACGCAGG
>BGPR01038418.1:0-14716 GCA_013235015.1 Araneus ventricosus | reverse complement strand
CACACAAAAGGGTTGCGTTTCTATAACAACCCCACTCCCGCAAAAAATGACACTTCACATTCCAGAACAAAATGTCACTGAAAAACACATAAAAATGTTTTCAAGAATTCAAAAAAAATCAAAGTTAAAATATATATATATATATACATAAATATATATGTATGTATTAAATTTTCTTTAAAGCAACTTAAATATCACACTTGGAGAACGTCCATAACTTTTACAAGGTAAGAAAAACAAACATATAACAAAAATAATTACTTAGGAATGAGGACCCGAGGCTTGTGACGCACGAGGTACACAAGCCCAATTAGGCACCCGTATAAATTCCATACTTCCGGCAGAGGGAATCAGTGTGGACTCAACTTTAAAAAAAACTCTCCAAGCAAAACTAAAGGACATATAAACACCATAAGAAAGAACAAACACTTTCCGTTCTAATGAAGTTTATTTTATACGTCTAAAAATTTGTTTTCGAAAAGTTGCCATACAATATTTTCTCTAATTTTAATAAATTTTTTAAATATTTTTTGGCGTAATTTACAACAATGTTTTTCATTGTAGCAAAGCAATTGAAACCGATTGCATTGTTTAAACAAATATTTAATTGCGTGTTTCTCTTTCATTGTTGAAAGCTGAGCTAATATCCTAATACATTTTGCTTTCATATTTTATTTGAACAAAATTTTGTGAAATCTATAAACCAAGCTCTCTGAGATATTACGTATAAAATCTATTACGTATCTATACATATAAAAAGCAAAGTTTGTGTGTGTGCGATAAATTAGACTAAAAATACTACACTTACAGCCTTGAATTTTGCGCACAGGTAGTGGTAATGGTGACTTAATACATCTCGAAGCCCGAATTTTAAAATTTAATCTAGAATTTTTTTTATTTAATATGTTGTATTGATTTGTGCGATTTTCCGCACTTATTTCTCCCTAATATCGTTTCTGATTTTGCCATTCAGAAAGTTAAATAAAAGTTAAAATGCATTAAAATGGGGTGATTTAGGTAAAATTTGATGAAAATTATTGCGGAACGCGAAGCGCTGTACATGGAATTCTTATTCGCGTATTTAAATTCTTTTTCAAACAGAATACTTGGAACAGTGCTGAAGGCAATGAACTGAAATCAGAGAAATATTACAAAAAATATTACAAAAAAGTTATATGTCATCGCACATGTTCTTAATCAAAATTTTTGGAAATGCATAGGTATCGACAAGAATTAATAGCCAAAAATCAAAAACTATAAATGTTAGATCTAAATCTTCAGTTCATTGCCTTTATTACACTTGAGGTAATATATGTACAAAACTTCAAGGAAACATTTTAATAACTTTTTCTGAAATCATGTGTTGCGTATTAAATTTAGATAAAAAATACATTCTTTAAGAAAAGGTATTTAAAGTTTTAATTTATATTTTATTTAAATAATCCTGATTACTACATACCTAAAATTCATCAGGTTTATAAAACTGACACTGAAGCATGGAGGAGTTTCAATTCTTGTTTTTTTAAAGAAACATTTGTTAGAAATGCTGGCAAATTCAACGTAGCATAAAGTTTCTTCTTCGCAGCAGTAAAACCTTTAGCAATATTTCTAAATTCACATTCAAATTATGTATTTATTTCATTTCACCTTTCTTGTTCCTTCGAAGAATCAAAATCCTTTGAGAATGGGCAATTCTTACAATATAAACAGTAGTTGGAGAACAAAATAAAAATTGAGTTTTTCACCAAATATTGTTGTTACATTCTGTGCAAGAAAAAATACTCAAAATATTTATAAGTATATCAATATGAATAATACTGAATCCTGTTAATTCTTTTCATACAAAGTATCAAATGTTATTGAAAGGTCTGCATTTTTTTTCACTACATGTCAACATTATCTCTGCAGATGTTCCATCAACAGAAATTGATACTTCTTTGGACAATGAGAAAATATTACTTTTTTTCGATCGGCCAATTCTTTTCCACACATTTCAATGTCAAAAATAGTAATCGAGATAAAAAAATCATTAAAAATCAAACGATATTCAGAGAAAATAACTTTGACAAAACGAGCGAGAAAGCAAGCACATGGAATGTAAACATAAACAAAGTTCCAAACGAATGTTGTTGCCAAACTTTCTAACATAAAAATAGTTTTAAAAAGTTCAGTAACGATATAAAATCGTTGTGGCTTGCTAATAGATCATATTATAAATCAATTTTTAATTCAATCTTCACTTGTGTTGGGTAAAACATTGACAAAAATGTAACTTCCGGTCTATTTTGTGATACTTCCGGTTTCGTTTGTGTCTGTTTTGCTTTATAAAAATCTCTATATCTTCGCTTCTATTAATCGGAAAAGTAAAACAAATACAGGTTTAGAAAGATAAACGCATGAGTTATAGAATTAGAGAACTTTAGTCAAAAACAGCTCTGGAAACTTAGGCAGATAACTTAATCTTGTTTTTTGAGAAATTATCTTTCGACAATTTTGACGTGTTTTAGTCTTATTTCTCGTTGAAAGATATACCGCCGATCCACACTCAAATTTCTGATGGATTTCTCCAGATTTTGAGACATGATATCGACGTACATAGTTACGGTCATTTTACCGTTGATCATAACAATTTAAAGGGAAACATATTTAAAGGGAAACATATTTAAAGGGAAACATATTTAAAGGGAAACAAAACAATACCATCACATTTACACTTTAATGTTTTACTCTCTGTATGATATTCATCAATTTAAAAACCTTACTTGGTTATTCGCACAATCTTTTACGTTTTTCTTATCCAAAAAGATCACATTTGCTTTTGTATGACCATAAAACATTGTCCCAGAATTGTGAGATCTTCAAAATATGCACTTTTGCAGAGGCCAATCGCATTGTCATGTTTTGTTTTGAGACGTATGGTCTTTTTCTTTGGATATAGCTTATTTTGATTATAAGGTAAATTCAATTTAGTCTTTCATAATCTCTCTTGACGATATATCAGTCTTTTTCTATACAAATCTTACGTTCATAAAGTCTCCTCTTCTGCGTGCTTTCTGTTTTCTCTCTCGCCCTCTCTTGTTTCCGATGAATCCTGTCGTCTCATACTTTTTGCACAAATAGTAGATACTCAAAATAGACTATACTGTTTTGCAATGTTTTCATATGATAACCCATCGTTTCGATCTTCATTGTTGCGGTGCCGAAGAACAAATAAATATGTTAGCTCATGAGCATTATTGCTAGCATTATTTCTTCATAGACAAAAAAAAAATAAATTAACAAATAAATTAATCTGTTATAATTATTAAAATTTACCAAAATAAAAAAAATTCCATTTCGAACTCACATAACTATAACTTCGTCATCAGTCATTTGAATAATTTTTAACAGCAAGAATATAGAGTTTTAAAGATTAATTCCTTCTAAGAAGTAGTAATATTTCATGAAATAACTATAAATTATATGCACATATGGAGGATGAAATAAGGTACTAGAATATGAAAACAAAATCGGAAAATTATCAAGTTTTAAAAATTTTATGAACAAAAGACGAAATTTAAAAGTCCATTCTAATAATTTTGAACAGCACTCTATAAAGATTAACAAGATTCTTTCTCAGCATTTACTATGTAAAATTTATGTTGGCCTTATCCAATCAATTTGCATGAAATAGTCTGAATGAAAAGTGATAATAAATCATATTATTATTGTTCATTTATCTCTTCCTGGTTTCTTTTTGTAATTATCTTAAAATTTTTTATGTCACCAAGGATTTTTACTTCTTTCTTTTTTCATTCCGTTCATCTTCTCAACTTATATTTCCTATCCTCAGCCACACACATCCTCCAGCGTTCCGGTTTGCGTGTCCGAGATGTAGAGTGCTCCGTATTGAATTTCAGAAAACCTGGTAAATTTATTTCAGTGGGTAATTAAAAATATATTAAATGCTATTTATGGTATGGGACACTGTTTCAAAGAATAAAGAGTCAACATATTATTAATTGTTTTCATCATGTTATGTTACGATTTTTATTATGGAAAAAGCAATTAATATCTAATTTTAAAATTTCATACTTTAAATCTTTTTTCAAAAATATTACATACCAAATTAAACATATTATCCTCAATAAGTTTGTTGATTCAGATTGAAATTGATTTAATTTATAGAATATCCCTACACTTCGCAGATGTCCATATTTGCATCCATTACAATTTTATCCTTTTTAAATTAATTTTGAATAATTTAATAAAACGATTTACTTCTTACATTTATGACTTGACGTTGAAACGTTTTTAATAAATAAATTTTGATTTCACTGATTTAAATTGTTCTTGAATGAAAGTTAATTTTAAAGTTAATTTTTCATTATTTTTATATTTATTTCTATAGATTAGTGAAAATATTTTTGAAAAGTCAAAAGATCTTATTGTATAGAGTTAAGCTCATAAACCACTAAAGAACTCAACAAAAAAGCTACTGCACTAACACTTTTATGAAAATTTCGATATGTTCAAGGATAAATATTCAGAGTTAAAGAAGTTAAATGGCAAGAAATGCCGTTCTTTAAGAGTATTTTCAAATCATAAAAATAGACAAGTGTTGTTTTAAAACTCAATTATTTTCAAACAGCATCAAAAAGTTGGATATTTCCGTGTATTCTACATTATTCTGTAACTTTCATCCGGTGTAAATGATTGATTGTAATTAAAAGACAGAATGATTCCGTGGAAAGGAAACTAAAACTTAATTTGTAGCTACACATTTTAAAGAAAAAAATAAATTTTTTTCTCTCTATTTAAAATTCACTGTCACTATGATGTAAGTAAACCTATTTCCACCTTTAGGATTTTAAAAAATTGGTAAAGAAACACTAGTTAAAATAAACAACGAGAGTGATAACTTTACAGAAAATTAAATTTTAAGGTTCTGTTACAAATAAATTATTGAATTTTATCTGAGACAAAATTGAAATTTAAGTTCAGTTATAAATTAGTAATTGAATTTTATCTGAGAAATTTTAAAAATCATTTCTACATACCAATGATATAATCATATTCTTCATCGAAATAGTCAGATATTTCAGGTTGATATGCAACGTAGGGAAGAATGTAGTAAAAAAGCCGAATCAATGTCCTGATTGAATCAGGCCCAAGCGCTTTCAAAAGCATGTTTCAAGATATCAGCAGACTTATGATTTTCTGAGAAGACGGGACCTCGGCTGAAACAACATTACTTAGGTACGGAAAACTTCAGGACTATATAAAAGAACTGGAGTCTGACGTCACATGTGCAATCATCGAAGACAGGTGATGGCTAAACAACCGTGTTTTATTTTTGTGAATCTAAAATTTTCATTTCTTTCGGTAAAATGTGACTACTATTGAATGACTCTTAAAGAGATTCTAAGATGCATATTAAAATACTCTGAACTTTAATGCTTATAAAATGAATAGTGAATAGTGCATGATCTTTTTAGCTTATGTTGTATAGTGAACTTATGTTTTTATTTCTTTCAAAGCGCTATCATTGGTTAATTACAATCCATGTTAATTTGATAATGCATATGCATTATTTATTAATAGATTGCATTTAAATTAAGTTTGTCCAATTACATAATTTTTTACCTTAAAATGCGACATTAATTTAAAATTAAATATATCTGATGTTATTTAGCAAGTATAAAATATTTATACCTACTAATGGGTTACCTAATGGATTTCAATTTATAACACATAAAACGATCTGTGTATCGTACCTGTAAAACTATCATATATTTTCAGCTATGAAAAGCAACAGTTTTATGAAAGTAAAAGAAACTTTCTTTCCAGTTTTGATGTTTCGTAAATTATCATTAAACGCTCAACCTTTCTTTTATATTTGGTATAAATTCTGCATCAGTAGATCTTTTCACATCTCTTTAAGGATTAGCGCAGATGCTGTAACAGTACTTCATTACAATTTCATTCACCTCACGGAGTTAATTTAATGGGCCTCTAATTTTCCTGTAGAGAGTTCTCACTTTGCAGCGAATTATGGCATGCCTTATGGCGTTCTTGGTTAAGACATGGCATGGCAGAGAAACATGAATTGTAGATAGAAGGTTACAGGTTCAATGCTCTGGTTTCTTCTCCTTTTTGAAAACATTATTTATCAAATCGTAAGATGATCTGAGCTGTAGAGATGAATGTCTCGCTGCATTCGGGATTCTCGCTGGAAATTTTCTGGTTTTTTCTGTAAGTAAAAAACAAATGTAGACCAATTTCCCCAGAAAATCATTCAGGAAAGCAACGTCCCCCTCCCTTATATTGAAGCTAAGTCAGATATCTACTTCAGGAGTTTCAAAGTCGATTTGGTCAACAAAAATGCCGCACTTTTCTTTTATAGTAAGTCCTTGGCTGGATATGCTAGGACACGTGGGATTACAATCACCGCATGTGTAATGAATAGGTTTATTGCTTATCAGCAGAGACAAAAAATATAATCTGACAGGAAGTTTAGTCTCGCCTCAGATTTTCTCTTCAATGAATCCAAGAGGGGGAAGTTCTGTTTCTAAACTAAATCTCCGATTTCAAAGAGCTTAGATAAAACTGCATTGATGCAGGTTTTTGATTTTTCGAGTAAGTCAAGTGGAATTAAGTTCCCCTTGACTTTCTCGAGTAGGTGAGAGTGGGGTAAACCCGGGTACATTGATTCCGGCACTATTAGTTCTCCTTTCTAGAGGACAGATTCTGAATTACACTTCACTAGTCGAGAAGAAATAGCTGTCATAGTGACCGTGTTGTTGCTGTTGAATTTGCTTCGCCTGTAAAGATGTATTTATTTTAAGACCTCAACTCTCTAATGTTCGTTTGTTTCTAAACCAACATTACTGAACCCTCTTAGCGTTTCGCGCCTATTTTTCCGTATCTGATATTGAGTTCAAAAGCAGATATTTCATGTTTATATGTATAACTCATTAAACTAACGTCGATATAATATTCATAAGATTTCAAAGACTTGATTAAATGCAATGAAAATCCAATTATTCACTTCATAAAAAATTTTTAAGATTTTAAAGCAAGTTCATCAAAATAGCTAACCGCTCAGACGATTAATAATCATTACATATACAAAAAATACATTTAGTCCAGCTTATTATGCGCTTACTAAGCATTTACACCCTATAAAACATTAAGGATTTACTCCAATAATTAAGCGATTCTGTTTCACTTTTATAACCTTTGCACTCGGGGTAAAACCGGGTACTCCAAGTGGTGCAAGACCAGACACCAGACAGTATTGATGACTCTTCCGATGAAGATGATGAAAACACATCAGACCTTAATTGTTTAAATTTTAATTATGTATTTTCTATTTTAAATAAATACAAACGGGGATTCAATGTGGAAACTGTCTTAGCTGTGCCCACGAAAGCTGCGTTGGCGAGAAAGAAGAAGACAAATGCTTTACATGTGAATTTTGTAACTAATATTCGTAAATTTTCATAAAAAATAAAGATGTAGGCTACTTTTCCACTGAAAATATAGTTTTCTTAATATCCGTAAAGTTAACATTTGTAAATAAACTGAACTCTTTTATAAAAAAATTAATTTTTAAAAAGTAATAAAACTATGAATTTTCATTATTGATGTATTGTACTCCGTTAAAGACTCTACACTATTAAAATTCGACTATATGCATGTATGTCCGGCTATCTTCTCGCGAACCACTGCAAGGAGAAACGAGCGGAAGGTACCAAAAGATGAGGAATAATCCAAGGAATCCTATTTCGGCCATTTAAATTCCGAAATTATAGTTAGTAAAAATGATATTAATTAAAAACTAATTTACAACAATACTTTTCATTGTTTCAGATACTTTATAACAATACCTTTTATTGTTGAAGTTGTTTACTTTAAAACACATTGTTACAACAACAATGCTACATGCAATAACGTTAAAAGTTTCAATAATGAAACTACATTAACATAAAAAATGACGCCGACAGAAATAAAAAATGTATGTTTTTATATTTGTATGTCCGGCTATCTTCTCGCAAACCGCTGCACGGAGAAACGAGCGGAAGGTACCAAAAGATGGGAAATAATCCAAGGAATTTATTTCGGTCATTTAATTTCCGAAATTGCAATTAATAAAAAAGATATTAATTAAAAACTAACTTACAACAATACTTTTCATTGTTTTGTGTGGATACTTTATAACAATACTTTTCATTGTTTTGGATACTTTATAACAATACTTTTCATTGTTACAACAACAACATGCAATAATTTTAAATTTTCAATAATAAAACTACTACATTAAAATAAAAAAATAAAGCTGACACAAAAATAAAAAAATGTATTGTTCGAAGTGTATAAATTCTATTTTTTTATCCTGTGATATAACGTCAAACGGAATCATTTTAACAAATTTACAGTCGTGTTTTGTTTCCTTAAATTTATGTGTTGAAAAATATAGATTATTTATGTTAGTGCTTTTAATCTTTATTCATTGATTTGATCAAGTTTAAATATTTCTGGTAGCTACTATTTTAAGCTCATGTTTAGAAGTTACTGTTTTTGCTTTGTTCAATTCTCGCTTCTTTCGGTGCCTAAAAGAAAAAGAGGAGTTACAGGGGATCCTGCCCGTAGACAGCAGACAATTAGAAAACGTGAAAGGAGAGTTGCAGAAACTGACGAAGAAAGAAACCATGGCATAATGTGGTCAGGACAGAAGAGCGGAAGAAACAGAAGAAAAAGAAATAGCAGATTGTCAGACATGGCACAACATGCAAGAGAACGTCGTCTAAATGTTATTGGAGGACAAAATCACCTTTAGATAGAGAACTGTTCTTTACTCCTTATTTATTTAGGAGAGAATGTTGGGCATGTGTCTCGTTACCTCACTTCTTCTCTCCGCCAGGGAATGACGCATTATTTGACATAGCCCGTGCAAACGCCGGGCCACGTATATATGTATTGTAATGTCTTGCCTCATGTGTTTATGAACTGGACTCGGGAATATGATAAAATATTTATCCCCAGCAACGCTGGTTTATCTAAGCGTTTGTATCACTTGACCTCACTTCTTTTCTCCTTGAGGGAATGACGCATTATTCGAAATAACCCGTGCAAGATATTTGGAATTTACTATTTTTTCTTTGTTTAATTCTCGCTTTTTTGGATGCCTAAAAGAAAAACAGGAGTTGCAGGGGGTGCTGCCTGTAGACAGCAGGGAATTAGGAAACGTGAAAGGAGAGTTGCTGAAAATGACAAAGAATGAAACCGCCGATTGTCAACTATGGCACAATGTGGCCAGGATGGAAGAAACAGAAGAACAAAATAATAGCCGATTGACACTAAAGGCACAACGTGGCCAGAAGAGAAGAGCCGAAGAAAACAAAAGAACAAAGAAATAGCCGATTGTCAGACATGGCACAACGTATCCAGGAGAGAAGAGCCGAAGAAAGCAGAAGAACAAAGAAATAGCCGATTGTTCAGAAAAGACGTATCATGTGACCTCAGTGAACGCATTATTCGAGATAGCCCTTTGCAACTCCGGGCCATACAACTAGTGAATATTTTAATAAAATTTGACATGCTCTGTATCGAATAGTGTGGCTCGAAAAGGCCGTCGAATCTCAGTTAACCGATTTTAACCCACTTTCCCCTACTTACACAAAAAAGGAGCATTTTCTGTTCAGCTTCGTAGTTTAGAATTGAGTAGGAATTTAAAGTTGAGTAAAGTTGACAGCTCTAAAGGAGTTTCGAGTTTGTAAATCCAAATTATGTATTTACACAAGACATAATTTTTTATTTATGACAAAATGATTTTCGGGAATCATAAAATGTTTTAATTTGGATCCCCCTTTTTCGAGAAAAAGATACAATTTGTGTTTGCTTGGATCTTTAGCTTTTCCGAAGATAGCTTGTTTTTTAATTGGAAAAGAAAGTCACTAATAGATTCGTCGTTAGCCTGATGCTCTGATCCGATTCGCATGTAATTTTCTGTTTAATTTTTAAGTAGGCGGCATTTTGAAATTTAAATTTCAAAAATCCCTTTATATTATTAGTTTTATATTGTTAGATTCGTAAATAACATTTCTGGCGAAATATTTTATTTTCATACTAGTCGTCAGTAGTGACCAACTTGTTTGCTGTGAATATCGGTTGTGTTTCATGCCAATTAAATATTCTACGTTTTCCAAATTTCTTAAGCAATGCATTTTATACTTCGTATTGTGATAACATTTAACTGTTTTAGGAGCCCTGCACCCTTTTCTGTTCATTTTGCGTACGCATCTGCCCAGTTACAGATCTATTACCTCACCCAAGATATAAACTTTAGTCTAAGAGCAAAAATGAATAAAAGTCAATGAATCCAAAAGACTTAAAGAAAGACTGATATTGTTGATAAAAATAAAGAATAGTAAGAGTAATCCTTCAGCATCAGGACGACAATAAAGTCATTTTATATTTCCTATACACAAACAGATTTGATTTCGCAATCTACCATATTATGGTAAAGAACGGTAAGAGTAATCCTTCAGCATACAAGATATACTCCATATACAGGGAGATTATAAAGTCACTTAAAAATTGTCATAAATACTTCCATTATTATGCATCTCTAAATATCTTCATATATTTACTACCGAAATTAATTTTTGTACTTATATCGCAAAAGTTCATATAAAGCCCAAGCCGAGACCTTATCACCAAGGCAAAGAGGCCTTCACGAAAGTAATGGTGATGCTGATTACTAGATTCAACCCACTATTTTTAACAGTTTTAAAACAATTATTAATTTTTAAGAAACAGCTAGTTTTTGTTTTTCGAAAATAATTGAAATTCCCATCACTAATAGTGAGTTTGAAAAGACCAGTACAGTTCGCTGATGGCGATTATTTGTAAATTTTCTGTGATTGTCGATGCATAATCACGATTCTACTTGCTTGAAATACACTAATTTAATGTAGAAATCTCCACAATCAACTCGGGATCTACAACTGTATTTCTAGGTTTGTGGTTTCCCATCTTGCAGGTGTCGACTGGATGGTAGAGAATGAAGATGTAAATTCTCCCGATACATCTCCGGAATGCAATTGCATTCTCTACCAAGTTCACACATGCCTTCATATCTGCAAAACAACGATAAAACTTATTTCAAGTAATAAGAGCAATGCAATTAATTAAGCAGATAATTATTTTTGCAATCTTTGGTAGTATTTCCGGTTAGTCCGTTAAATTAACGGCAAGCGTCCTGCTTACAGAACAGTTACAATTTTACTTCCACGGTTAAACCGAGTGCAATTCATTCTCCCTTTAGATTTGTCTATGAAGTCACTAGATATTATCAAATTCCTAAACTGTTCTCAACAGGCACATAGCACTAGTAAGTCAGATTTTGTAGTAAAAATGTCGTCATTCTGATGTTTTTAAAATTTTTCCTTTGTTTAATTTTTGATGTAATGCAAGGAAATAGAAAGTTATTTTTATTTTTCGTATTTTACTGTATTAAAGAAGTATTTTTTAAAGTATTAAAACTTATGTTGTAATACAAGTAATCGAAAACTTTTCAATTTTCAATTGAAGGTAATAAAACCAATTACTGATAGCGATATTCCCTTCCAAATGCATCATTTTATTTTTTCTAGTCTTAATAGTTTTCAAGATATTTAAAGAAAAACTAAAAGAGGGGATGGAATGCAAGATGGCGGCACGAGCTCCTTCTCCAAGACAGAGGACTTTTAGTGTGTTCAACAGGAGCTCCTCATAAACATGTGTACAAATTTTCAAAACTATACGATATATTGTTTTGTCAAAGCCTTCGTTGACTGGACTAACTGTCTTAGTGGGTCGCTCTATTCAGGCGGAGTTCACAGTGTTACAAAGCTATAAAGTTGTTTCCCTGAGATGCTAATCTTGGCGACAAACTTGACGAGTTGGCGAAAATTTGGCTACCTAGGCGAAAGATTTGGCGACCATTTTGAAGGCTTTGGCGACAAAAGGAATTTTCTAAAAGCACCTCGAATTTTCAACCTATTTCTACTGACTTCAGGAACTTTCTGGAGATTACGTCACTTCCTACGTAATGAAGTCACTTCCTGTTGAAAAAGTATAAAAGCAAGCTCTCAAGCCAAGAAAAGTGAGTTGGATTTTGATCAGCAAGCAAGCTGCTCAGCTGATAAACCTTTGAGCGCTGTGTTGAGTTTTATTTGTAATCTCTGTTGCATCAGAGACGAAGGCGCGCAGCATTCAACGAGGTTGATGGATGGCAAGGATTTGAAATCAGTTCTAGCATATAGCATGAAATATGAGGCTGCGAGAACTGTGTCGAAGACATATAAACACGTCAGATCAGTGGAGATTGAAGATAACACCAGTAGAGAACGGGTTCACAAATTTGAATCAACCAGGAAACCTAAGTTATGGCCGTCTTGTGCAGCGAAGGCTGCCTTTTCTGAATAAAGCCCCTGAAAAAGGACAGAAAGTCTCCACACTTTGTGGAAAGAAAAATTGTCTCTACTTAGAAGGATCTATTTGTGGTATCCAGTGTTGAATGTTGGTGGATACAGATGCAAAAGTCACTCTTTTAATAACAGACTTCGCCAAGAAATTGAAAGAACAACTTATTTACACGGCTCCAAACATTTCTTTAAACACCGCTACTGGTGAAAAGGCAGAAATACACGGCAAACTGAATACAACAATTGAATGTGGATCCAGAAAATTTCAACACGGAATCTACGTAGCTGATGTCACCGATCCCTGTATTCTCGGACTGGATTTTCTTCAAAAATTTTACTTTACTGTAGACCTGGAAAAGAAAAGGGATACGGACAGTAGGAGAGGAAATTCCCCTGTTTTCATCCAGTGTGCTACATTTAAAGTTATGTTCTGTATCGACAAAAGAAAGAACCAATATACTAGCGAGAACAGAATGTCGTATGCAAGGAGTTCCCGAAATTTCTGGATAATTCAGATATACCGTAACTGACTTTCCTAGCGAAGCCTCCCAAAAAGGAGTCGTTGTGCCAGCCACACTCGTTGATATAGAGAAGTCATCCCCATTCGAGACCTGAACATGAAAAGTAAACCCAAGATTGTGGACAAAGGCGATGTTATTGCGACGAACATTTCTGAAGAACATCATCTTCCGTCAATTTTGGAAAATCTTGAAATACTGAATGAAGAACAGCGAAGAGAAGTAAGGAAGTTACTTAAAGAATTTCAGACCTTCTTTTCAGCCTGTGACGCTGATATCGGTTTCTGCAATATGACACAACCTAGAATTAACACAGGTGACCATTCACCAATCAAGCAATATCCAAGACGATTGCCTCTAGCAAGGAAAGAAGAAGCAAAGCGTCTAGTTAATAAAATGGTTGAAAACAGAATAATCGAGGAATCGTCATGTCCTTGGGCTTCGTCTATTGTGCTTGTTGAGAAGAAAGATGGATCATCACGATTCTGTGTTGACTACAGGAAATTGAATGAAATCACGAAAAAGTACAGTTATCCTCTACCACGAATAGATGACACCATGGATGCTTTGAACGGAGGATAATGGTTCTCGACATTAGACTTGAAAAGTGGATACTAGCAAGTCGAGATCCGACCTGATGATAGAGAAAAGACAGCCTTCACCACCGGACAAGGCAACATTTGAAAGACTGATGGAGACAGTACTACGTGGACTATCGTCTAAAGCCTGCTTAGTGTATCTAGATGGCATTATAATAGTAGGACGAACATTTGAAGAAAATCTAAATAACCTTCGTAAAGTATTTCATAGACTACAAAAAGCTAACCTTAAGTTAAACCCTAAGAAATGCAGTTTTTTACAAAAGGAGGTTACCTACCTCGGGCACGTTATTTCAGCAGAAGGAGTTAAAACCGATCGAGAGAAAATTAAGGCAGTAGTTGATTGGCCTCTTCCAGAGACGGTACACAATCTCCGAAGTTTCCGTGGACTGTGCACCTATTATCGTCGTTTTGTGAAAAATTTCTCTACAATAGCAAGATCTCTACATAAATTAACTAAAGCTAAATCAAACTTCAATTGGACAGATGAATGTGAGAAATATTTCAATAGTCTAAAGCAGGCTTTCACATCTGCTCCTATTTTGACCTACCCACGGATTGACAAGGATTTCATTTTGGATAAGGATACTAGTAATGAAGGAATAGGAGCTGTGCTATCCCAGAATATTGGAAACGAAGAAAGTGTCATCACTTACTTCAGCAAGAGCTTCCTTAAGATGGCTTTTGAATTTTAAGGAAATTGAAGGCCAGATAGCTCACTGGATCCAAAGACTTCAGGAGAATGATTTCGAAATCCAGAATCGCAAAGGGACGGAAATGCAGATTCCCCTCTCGAAGACCCTGCAAGGAAAGCTGCTAACATTGCACGAATGCCGAGAAAAAGTTCGGAATAGAGATAAATATTTCCGTGAAAGTTTTAACAACGACATCTATAGATCCCTGGTCTTCATGTGATAACCAAAAGGCGCAGTTAGAAGATCTTGCTATTGAACGAATTCTGGAGAATAAACTAAATTCGGCGAATCGACCATCTTGGCAAAAAATCGCTCCGGAGAGTCCTGCAACAAATCGATACTGGGTTCTTTGGGACTCCTTACATCTTAAGGACGGTGTTCTGCATCATAGGAGGGAGAGTGATGATGGGAGCTCCTGTCGATGGCAATTAATTCTCCCAAAGAGAAAAATT